>CAUYSK010002539.1:0-47105 GCA_963575035.1 Avahi laniger | reverse complement strand
TTTCTTTTCTTCTGCTGGGTTTGGGGTTGGTTTGCTCATCTTTTTCCAGTTCTTTGAGATTATTCGTTAGATTGTTTATTTGTGATCTTTCTGTCTTTTGGATATAGGCATTTATGGATATAAATTTTCCTTTCAGGACTGCTTTAGCTGGGTTTCACAGATTTTGATAACTTTTGTCTCCTTTCTCATTTAGTTCAAAAAATCTTTTGATTTCCATCTTGATTTCCTCCTTAATGCAATAATCATTCAGGAGAAGGTTCTTTAGTTTCCATGACTGTGTGTAGAGATGTGAGTACTATTGGATTTGATTTCTAATTTATTCCACTGTGGTTTAAGAAGATCCATGGTTAATTTCTATTTTTTAAATTGTTTTGAAACATGCTTTATGGCCTAGGTTATGGTCAATCTTAGAGAATGTCCCATGAGCTGATGAGAAGAATGTGTATTCAGTGGTTTTGGGGTAGAATGTTCTGTCAATGTCAGTCAGGTCCATTTGTGCTGCAATTCTGGTTAAGTCCATTCTTTCTTTGTTAACTTTCAGTTTGGAGGATCCATCCTGTTTTGTTTGAGGGATATTGAAGTCTCTGGCTATTATGGTGTTGCTTTATCATTTTGTTTAGATCAAGTAGAATTTGCTTTATGAATCTGGGTACACCTGCAGTAGGTGCATAAATATTTAGAATTGTTATGTCTTCTTGTTCAATTGTACCTTTCATCATTATATAGTGACCATCTTTGTCTTTAATTACTTTTGTTGATTTGAAGACTAAGTTATCTGAAATCAGAACTGCTATGCCAGCTTTCTTTTGGCTTCTGTTTGCTTGAAATATTGTTTTTCATCCTTTCACTTTGAGTCTGAATGCATCCTTGTGGGTTAGATGTGTTTTCTGAAGACAGAGAATGCTTGGCTTGTGTATATTTATTCATTCAGCTAGCCTATGTCTCTTTAGTGGGCATTTCAAGCCATTCACATTTATTGAGAGAATTGATAAGTGAGACAGATTTCTGTTTATCTTGTTGAGTTGAACTTTCTTGCTTTATTTTCTCTCTTCAGCCATTGTGGTATCTGGCCTTTTACCTTTAGCTTTTGGAGGATTTTATATTTGCGAGTGCTTATTGTGCTGATCTGTCTGTAACACTGTTTTGAGTACTTCCTGGAGGGCAGGTCTTGTCTTGATTAATTCTCTCAGTCTTTGCTTGTCAGAGAAGGTCTTTATTTCTCCTTTGTATATGAAACTTAGTTTTGCAGGGTACAAGATTCTAGGCTAGGCATTAATCTGTTTGACAACAGTGAGAATACAGCCTCAGTCTCTTCTTGCTTGTAAGGTATCAGTTGAGAAGTCTGCTGTTATTCGAATAGGTTTTCCTTTATAGGTTATCCACTTCTTTTGCCTTATAGCTTGTACAAGGTCCTCATTGGTGGTTATTTTGGTCTGTCTGATGATTGTGTGTCGTGGTGTCTCGCTGTTTGCAATGAATCTCCCAGGAGTCCTTTTAGCTTTTTATACCTGGATATATATCTTTTTAGCAAGGCCTGGGAAATTTTCCTGTATTGTATCCTCAAATAGCTTATCCAACCCTTGTGTATTTTCTTCTTCACCCTCAGAGATACCTAGGATTCTCATGTTAGGCCTCTTCACATAATCCCACATTTCTCCTAGGCTTTATTCTTTTCTCTTATTTCTCTGCTCTATCTCTGTGACTTATTTAATTGAAAGGTGGTGTTATCTTCAATCCCTGAGATTCTTTCTTTTGTTTGATCCACCCTATTCTTGAGGCTTTCCACTGTGTTTTGTAATTCTTTGAATAAATTCATCATTTTCAGAAGTTCTGTTTGATTTTTCTTTAATATTTCAATTTCTTTCGTAAGATTTTCTTCCTAGTCCTGGAATTTTTTTTTATGTCGTTTCTTTTTGTTCGTTATCCAGTTTCTCATGCATATCATTGAGTTTTATTACAATCCATCTTTTAAATTCTTCTTCTGACATCTTAGTGTTCTGAATTTTGTTGATATCCATTGCTAGACACCCTTTTGGGGTTTTGCTTTTCATTTGATTCTTCATACTTCCAGAGTTCTTTCGCTGATTCTCTCCCATCTTGATCAGCCTTTCCTTCTTAACTTTTGATTTTTGTTTTGATAATGACATGCCCTGTTTTGTCTCTGAGCCAGTAGGTGGTGTTGTGGGTGAGATTCGACCACACCCTATATGATCAGTCAGTAGATGCAGTAAAACGGTGTGCAGAATGACCCCTCTGTCAGTAGATGGTGCTTTCTGGGAGGAACAGGCTGCTCTGCTGCAATGTTGGTTTTGGGCCCTGTGACCAGCTCTTCTTCCTCCAGAAAGGCACTGTAGTGCTTCAGGTGGTGGGTGGGGCCCTCAGACTTCCAGGTGTGTCCTTATTCTCCACCTCAGCAGGGGCAGGTGGGGGAGTGAGGCTGGGCAGGGCTGGGTTGGGAGAGTCTGCCCTCAAGTTCCACCAATGCTGTTAGCAGGGGTTAAAGGTCTGTTCTCTGCTTCTGGGCAAAGCTGCCAGGGAGGGGCTGAAATGGCCCCACTCAGCTGAAAATTCTGCATGTGGGAGTGGGGCTATCTGAGACCTGCAGTCTGGAGCAGGCCTTGCTCCTTTCCCCCTCCCCTACTCCACAGTTTCTCTCCTGCTTCTGACAGCAAGCAGGGCCTCAAGCCAGAGGATCTCCCTGGCTGTTATGTTGACCGGGAGGTTCCCTGCCCAAGATCACAGCCTGAGCTGGGAGCACAGCCCTCCTGTGGGAGAAGGGTTGCCCCTCAAGGACGCTGATCTGCCCCTGAAGCCACACACACCCCACAATAGGCTTGTTTACAAATATCCCTTCTGTGTACTGGGGCAATGCAATTGAGACCTGAGTGTTCAGGATCTGGTCTTCAGGCCTGTCCCCTGGGCCCTGGAGATCAATCCCTAACCCTGCCGGGGAGAGGAGTGCTGATCTCAAGTCACCATGGGGTGCCCAAGCTGGATCGATGTCACTCTGCCTCGGGATTTGCCCCATTCTCCTGGAGTCACCAGGCTAGCAGCACCTGGGAAGGCTAGTGGGTAGGGAGCTCACAGTCTGAGTACCCCTCAGTCTGCTGTAGGGTCCCAAAGGGAAAGGTCCCATTCCCTGCAGATGCCTCCCGGTGGTGGCTAGATTCTCTCGGCATCCTCAGGTAGGGAAGAGGGTGTGGAAAATGAAGCAATATGACGCCTGCCGATGGGCTCAGGTCTGCAGGAGGTGTCCCAAGGGAGCTGGGAGCCTGGTGCCCTGTCTGCAAGAGGCTCACAGCTCACTGTCAGAGGCTGTCTCTGGGCTGGTGCTGTCAGGTCTCTCCAACTCCTCAGGAGCCCACCAGCAGTCCGAGAGGCAAGGGAGGGGAAATTTAACTGCTCCACCTACCCTTGTCTCTGGTTTCCAAGCCTCTTGGGGGCCTTTCTCCTTCCAGTTCTCCTCTGCAGTGTCTTCCCATGGAGTCTCCTGTAGTTTCAGGCACCCTTCCTTCCGACCCTCATCCATCTATGTTTGTCTGCCTGTTTATTTTTCTTTTACTTTCTTCTAAAATCTATCTTTCTTGCAGAGACACTGTGCCTGGTGGTTTTTCTCATCTCCCGTCTTGTCTCTCCTCCTCTTAAGTTAACATTTTAATATATGATGATTTCACATTCGAAAATAAAAAGTATATCTCTAGTGTTTTGTTGTTATTGTTTTTCAATTGAAAATCTAGCTACAATTGGCCCACATTCCCTCATGAGAACACTTATCCAGCCTAAATTTTTTTTATTAACTTGGTTAATGTAGCTGACTTTCCAGCCTGACTCTGGCGTAGCGTCACATGACAGAAGCAGATGCCCTTATCTTAACTGGAGCATTCCTTTCTACTGCCCCCAAGTCTTCAGACAAAACTTTATTTCTTTAACCGATTATAAATCAAAGAACCTCTGAGCCCACCTATAACCTGTAAGCCCGTAATTGGAGATGTCCTGCCTTTTCAGGCCAAACTAATGTATCTCTTTGTCAAGTGAAGAATGAGGAGGTTTACAAATTTGAAAAGGAGGCTTTATTTCTCATAAAAGGTTGCAGCCTGCAGGGTGGCCATTGTGACAGGCTGGGAAGCGTAGCCTGGGCAGGGCAGAAGGAAAGAGCATGTACTTCAAGGGAGTAGTACAGGGAACGGGAATTTATGCTGAAGGCGGTGGCTGAATAGATGCATTTAACAAGCTATAGGAGGGGTCATGAATATTTATGAGAAAATAAACATGCCTTGTGCAGTTGAGCTTCGTGCCCTTCGTAGGTGGTCTGTACAAAAACTGGCGGCTTTAGCATGATACGGTGGTGGAGTTTTTGGCCCTCGGATGTCAAAAGCTGAAACGAGGGACAGGAAAACCCTCTGTCACATCCTCTGGAGACTGGCCAGTAGCACTGCATGGTCAATGGCCTCTTATTAGGAGGGAATGCTGGTCAGCGGTGTGGAAACCACAGAGGGAGAAGCAGCATTTGGCGGTTGATAGAAATCAGCAGTGGATCAAGTCTTCCCAAAAGGCCAGCTCTGTTTAGCCTGAGGGGAGGCAGCCTGACGGAGGGTAGCGAGGGAGGGGGTGTGATGAGCATATCTGTCCTCCCGTCCTGTCATGGCTGGGAACTCAGTTCTAAGATTTCCTTGGGGTCTCCTTGGCCAACAGGGGTTCGTTCAGTTGGCAGGGGGCTTAGGATGTTATTTTCATTTCTCGCCTCCCATGTATTGATTTATGATT
This sequence comes from Avahi laniger, assembly GCA_963575035.1. Taxonomy (NCBI): domain Eukaryota; kingdom Metazoa; phylum Chordata; class Mammalia; order Primates; family Indriidae; genus Avahi; species Avahi laniger. The sequence goes on along the minus strand of CAUYSK010002539.1, from coordinate 42,341 downwards.
TTACCTGCAATCCCTGTCTCCCCAAAATGTGTCAAAGCAAACTGTGACCAGCTGCCTAAGGAGTACTTTGTCAGGACCCCTTGAGATTGCGTAGGTCCGAGAAGGGTGTGTGTGTGAGAGGGTAAGGGGTAAAAATTATCGGGTACAATAAACACTATGATGGTGACAGGGACACTAACAGCCCCGACTTAACTATCATACTAGGCATCACATAACAAAAACATTTATACACCCTTAGTATTTTGAAATTAAAAAATAAATTAATTAATTAACAAAAAGAGAGCTTGTGTAGTTCCGGGCCGTGGGAACTCATATTCAGCTCGGCATCAAGCGCTTTACATTATTCTACAGGGCTCGCGTTTCCTGTGAGCAGCGCAGAGGCACCTTGAGCGGCTCAGACATTTGGAGTCGGGGTCCAGCAAGGTGAGTGATACGGCCCAGCGAGCTCCACTCCGGAGCTTGGAGATGTGGGAGGACAGCTCAAGGGGGGTGCCACAGAAGCCAAAAAGAGGCTGTTTCCACAAGAGTAAGACTGCTGAGTGTCAGCTGTGCTTTTTCCAAGTTTCTTGGTGTCGTTTTGATTGAATTCATAGGGATTAATATTGTTGAATCGCTGCTTCCTTTTTGTAGCTGGGATTTTTCTTGCTATAGTTTCACCTGTCTTTTCGGTAAAATAAACAGGATTTTTGAGAGACCCCTCTCAGGGCACTTTTCATTAAATTCATTAGTAGCTGAAGTGGGTACTAGAAATTTAAAGTTATGCTAATGAAAATTTGTGTGGTTGTTGGGGTGAGGAGAGGCCATATCCGCACCAGACTGCAGATGGATCCTACCACTCAGCGGCTTAGTATTCACCGTGCACCGCACGCGGGATCTGTGCCCTGCCTGGTAATCACTCTTAACGACGCGTGTGTCTGAGATCAGGCGGGACGCCTCGTGGGGAGGGCGACAGCCACTCGCCGGCATTAGCCAAGATGAAGCACTGGCAGCCACTCCATTCAAAGTCTCATTTAGCATTTTTAATTAGCCTCACCTTGGGTGGCAAGCGCAGTGTGCATAATTCCCGGTGGGGGTTGTGGGGGAAGGAGGAGCACAACAGAAGAAGAGAAGCACCAGCAAATTGATTTTCTTTACGAAAACGCAAAAACAGCTGGTGGAAGGAACTGCCAACGAAAAATCACAACTTTTATGTCAGAGCTCAAAAGGACCTCAGAGAACCATTTGGCTCGTGCCCCCTCCTCCCTGCATTCCACAGTGGGGGCAACCGAAGGGCCAGAGCCCGGAGGCCAGAGGCTAGGCGATGGGCTGAGATCACCTGTGTCCCTGAGGAGATCCTGTCCCTGGACTCAGGTCCGTCTGCACCTTGCCCAGTACAGTCTGCACACGGCAGACATTTGGGCTGCTCACGTTCTACCTCCTCTTCCCCTGAGAGTGCTTTCCCTTTACATGGACCACCCCCTTAAGTTGTCTGTGACCCCTGTTGCCGTCTCTGCTTCTCTGGGCAGAGGCCATGCCAGGCTCACCCAGCACCCCCTGCAGAGCTGCTTCCAATGCTCACAGATCCGTCTGCACAAACAGCGGGCCGCATGGCCCCTCCATCTGATTCATACGGAACCCTTAGGGGAAATTGGTGCCTCCTCTATGGAGCTGCCCCTGCAGGCCCAGGACGAGCCGCTGCAGGTCTGGGTGTTTTCCAGGCCCACAGGGCAAGCCGTCCAACCATCAGCACCGCCTGCGCCCGGCACCAGCCTCCCGAGCATAAAGCACGTGGCTGTGCTTGGGTCCACCTTCCAGAGCTGATGCCAATCGTGTTCTGTGGCCAGTGCTCCCAGGACCACACAGGATCAGGGGTCTGGGAAGTGTAGTTCCAGCTTCTTACACAGATATGGTGCGAGCTGCCAAAGAAACGCAAGGAAGAGAACGCGGTATTTTAGGGAAGGTGGCGAATTTATTCTTGAGTATGTTGAACTTGAGCTGTCCCGAGGACTTGCCTGCTAGGAAAACCTGTGGTAGACAGAGGACAGTTCTGGAACACAGGAATACCTTTGGGAGGCATCAGTGTATGAGTTGAAGTCATCAAACGGTTAAGGTTGTTTCAGGGAAGAAGAACCCTGGAAAGTTCTGATAATTAAGAGTCTAGATTAGTTGACTTTGCTGCATAACAAACAACCCAGCAAACTCAGTGGCTTGCAAGAACACTTATTTCTAGCTCGTGTTACCTGCTGGTGTTATAGAGGAGGAAAAATAATTTTTTTCTTAACTTTCATGAGTTCTTAGTTGGAGGAGACTCCTGTAACAAGAGAAAAACAAATTTATTAACATGTATATTTCATGAGAGACACCCAGGGCATGAGTAGTTCTCAAAGAGGCATGGCTTTGAAGGCTGGGCGCGGTGGCTCACACCTGCAATCCCAGCACTTCGGGAGGCCGAGGCTGGAGGATTGCTTGAGGCCAGAGTTTGAGACCAGACTGAGCAACATAGCAAGATCTTGTCTCTAAAAATAATAATGAAAAATATAAAATAAAAATATAATATAAAAATAAAAATATATAATATATTTAATATATATAAAATATAAATATAAATAAAATAAAAATATAAAAAATAATAAATAAAAAGGTGGCTTTAAATTCTAGCTTATATAGACTCTTAGACAAAGAATAGCAAATTTTTAGAGAAATGACAAGGCGGGGGCAGGACCGTGAGTCTCTAATGGTGACGCCTGTGGGAAGACCAATACCTGGCGGATAGGGCTGGTTAGAAAAGCTGGCAGACCGCCCTGGGACCATCTCCAGGTAAACAAAGGACTAAAGGCACCTTCGGTGGTCACCTCTGTTCTCCCCCTGGCGGCAGGTGGTGGGGCACCTTTTGTCTTTGTAAATCTACGTTCTGCTTTAGGCGGGAGAGAGGGCAGAGAGCTCTCCTGCATCTGCTGCTCCGAACTGCCTTCAGCTCAACAACGCGTGTGCAAAAGAGGCATATTTTGGGGTGGCGCGTGTCGGTGCCGGTGCTGAGGCTGGCCGTGCTGCGCAGCTCTGTCCCTCTCTGCTTCCAGCGTCTCCTCATCCCAGACCCGACTGAAGGAGCAGCCACTGCAGGGGGATGCCCATCTTGTGACGCGAAGAGAAGAGAGGCGAGATGCAATCGCTTCTCGAGCCTCGCTTGGACGTGGCGTGTGCACCTTGCACTCTCTCCTTTTCCAAAGGTGCCAAGCACCGGGCGGGCAGGGATGCGCCCCTCCTGCAGCGGGGCAATGGCCGCACACGCCACCTGAGAGCCCGACCGCACACGAAAGCCCTTGAAACGGTTTTGAGGAAAAGACAAGAGAGCTGGAAAGAATCCACAAGCGAGCAGTGTGTTTAACTTAGGGGGAGTCTATGAAGTGGGGCGGCTCCTGCGAGCCAGGGGCAGGTACGGGGGCCTCGCCAGCGCAGAGGGTGGGGGCCCCGCGTGGGCCGGGAGCTGCGTCTGCTGCAGAGCGTGTCCGGGGGTGTTGGCCCGGGGAAGAGATCTCTCCGGGTGTTAAGTGTGATTGCTTAACTGAGTACGAGTTGCGAATAACTGATTTCTCCCTCAGGCTATCATCTCCAAAGGAACTCTCATTTTCTTATTAATGTGTGGATGAGAAGAGTTGTAGGGGAATAAAAATGTTCCTGTGTTCAGGGACACCTTCAACCACTGCTCAGAAACAATCACAAACATTCTCCATCCAGTCACACGCTTGTACACAGGAATTAAAGGGGCTGCTCCCGCCAAGAGCCGGCCTGGCAGGTGCCACGCGGAAAGCAGGAGGCGGGGTTCGGGCAGAGCGGGCGGGGGTGGGGTGGGAACGCTCGGAATTCAGAAGGCCCGGCGGCCTCTTTGGCCGAAAGTCCTGCACTGGTAGGAAGAGGCTGGGGAGAAGGCGATCTCCGCGGAGAGACGTTCTGTGACGGAGGCTGGCAAACTTTCTCTGCGAAGTGCTGGAGAGTGAACACTTTGCGGGCCATGTGGTCTCCGTCTTAGGTAGTATCCTACTCAGTTTTGCTGCTGTAGCCCCAAAGCAGCGCTAGACCATACACAAATGAATGGGCCCGGCTGTGTTCCAGCAAAACTATTTGTAAAACACACAGTGGGCCGGATTTGGTTTCTTGGCCCCTGTTCTAGGGGCCTACAGCTTGCGGGAGGAGACTGGAGGGGTAGAAGCTAGGGTGGGACACCAGCCCAGACACTCGACATCTCAGACAGCCTTGCTTCTGTGTGGCTGCAAAAGACAGGCACCTGCAGCCCCAGGCATGTCACCCCTTGCCTCCACGCAGCACCCTCTCCCAGGAATCTGTGGCTGACGGCATTCTCTACCCCCACTCCCTGCAAGGCTGATGTCCTCAACTCTCTGGGCAGGCCTGGCCCAGCAGGGAGAGCCCAGCCTGATCTGGGAATGCCTAGCTTGCCTGGGGCAGAACCCTCTGGGTGAAGGCTCTCCAAACCTGGGCCACCCTGGGCTACTGTCCTATGGGTGTCAAATCCTGTCCCCAGCCCCCTCTGACAGTCAGAGCTTGGGGAGCAGGGCCTGGGACTGGCCCACCTGAGGGCCACAGAGCACAGGGCCAGATGAGGTCCGAGGACACTGGAGTCAGGGGCCCGGCAGGCAGCATCCTGAGGCAGCCAGGTCGACGAAGCCCGGCTGGCTCTGAAGGAAGGGGCGGTGGAGCAGCACAGCCTCCCTCTGGCCCCTCTGCCGGGCCCTGAGCCCTCCTGGCGTTCCTCCCTCCCTCTGCTGTTTCAGTGTCTTCAGAGAGAGACTGGGCCACTGCGTTGACCCACATCCTCCAGTCGCTCTTCCTGCCAGTGCCACTGGCCTCGGGTGGCGGATGCCTGCGGAGCACATCAAACAGCACTAAATAAATACAATAAAAGAGGTGACAAGACAAACGCTGGTGCAGGGCTTGGGAGTGGCCGATCTCCCTCTGGAGCACGCAGGTCGGCTTGCCATGTTGGATTAATTCCCCTGATTTAGCTATAATAATAACAACGCTCCTCGGTGTGGGAGATGCGCTGCGATAGGCACCCTCAGAAGCCCCAGGGGTCCCGTGAAAGGTGATGCTATTGGGGTGGCGGCGGCAGTTGGAAAGGAACAACTTCTCTGAGAAACACTGGATTTGTTCTGACTTTTCCACTGGGCTTTACTTCCTCCGAACACACCTTCCCCAAACCTTTGTGTTTCCTCCGAGAAGGTTTATTCTCGGTCTTTTATTTTATTGTTGCAAAATAACTAATTTACTGGGATTTTTAAAATTAAGTGCATGGAGATCTAATGTCCGGCTGCATAGATTTATTTATGTAAGTGGAAGGAACCTCCAGGACTCATTCTTGAGCTCATTTACTCATTCACGGATTTATCCCTCCTTCATTCCCACAATTGCCGAGCGCCTCGCCTGCCTTTCCCCTCCCCCGCCCTGCCCGGCCCACTGTCCTCCCTCCGGCCCTGGCTTGGTATGGAGCCCGAGCCACGTGAACTGCCTGCCTCGTGGAGATGGCAGACGCATCGCCTCCATGAGCACAGAGCGTGTGGCCTCAGGGCCAGGGCAGGGGAGAGGACAGAGCTCAGCGTGGCTCTGCTCCATAACCCCAGCTCCCTGCAGCCCAGGGCAGGAGTCGGGGTGCAAGGCTGGGGTGAGGCCCCAGATAGAGCTGGTGCCTTTAACTGTGCCCTCCGCCAGCCAGGGCCTCCCTGGGGCCTCTCATCGGCTGGGCTGCGCAGCGGCAGCAGGGACATCCCAGGGAAGGACTGAAATGTTGGCTGAGTTTCTTCCAGGGGCCCACAGGCAACAGGCAACAGGCTCCGGTCCCACTGCAGCAGGCCCTGACTGAGGTGTGCCCCTGGGGCATCAGCTGCTGTGGGAGGTGGGTGGGGGGTCTCTGTGTGCAGGGGCTGTGGGTATGGAAGACACGTGACTGGGCACCTGCTGCACGCCAGCCCCTCCTGTGCTGACGCACCTGTCGCCCACCCTCAGCACGGGCAAGCCCAGGCCCGAGCGAGAGGACATTTCAACTCGGAACTTAAGGGAGACCCGAGGGGTTATTTGAGAATAATTGAAGCTGTTCCATGAAAGCTGTATGCAGTCTATGACAGAATCAACTTACACATACATATGTCTGTGTGTTATGCATGACACAGACGTGCGTATGCAGATGCAGATATGTATGTGTATGAATGTGTTGTATATGATACATATGTGTGTGTATATACACGCACGGGTAGTATATACATATTTAATTTAAGGTCAATAGCTTTTATCTTATTTTTGGTTTATAAGGTAGATGCCAAGATAATGGGGTTTTGTATTCACTTTTATTTTGACACCCTGACCAATAATAACATTTAAAAAAAGATGAGGGAATTGGACAAGAGATATGGTTCTTTTTTTAATCTTTTTTTATTTAATTTTTTTATTTCAGCATATTACTGGGGTACAAATATTCACACGCGAGTAATATATGTACATATCGAATACAACACAGTCACACACATACACACACACATATGTAGGTATTGTATACAGCACATCCATGCGTGTGCATCTGGACGTGTATCTGGACGTCCCCCTCAGCGTCATTTTTCTCGCTGGGGCAGTGCTGCGTCTGGCTGTGCATGGCTGCTCCTCAGGCCTCCCCACGGCACCCCGAGGAGCAGCCACGGCCCCCCCATGGCATCTGTGGCATGGTGCACTCTTCCTCCCACTGCAGAGTCCCCACCTCTTTGCAGGAGTTTCTGGCTCGTGCACTACCTGGCGTTGGGGCCAGCTGTAATCCTAAGGCTCAAGCGACTCTGCAAAGATTGTACACAGCCTCCTGCTACCTGTTCTCTCTGTGCCGATAGCGTCCTCAGTTGGGGTAGAAAGGACATACATGGTGACTTGTTTTTGGCAGGAGGGAAACAAGCCCAGGGGGAGCTGTGTCATAGAAATCCCTCCACTGTGTGCGTGGGCTGGGGCCTTGACTGCTGTGCATCCTCTGCGTTAGCCAGAGTGGCAGTCCAGGGCCTTGGCAGTTCACTTCCCATCCTGAACCACATCCAGGGGTGAGGTTCTAAATGTTTGGCAGCCAGGATGGCTGGATCCAACCCACCAAAAGGATGACACAGCTATCAGAGGAGTGAACCCGTGGGTACTGGCTGAGCTGAGTGCACCACCCACAGGACACTTGTCCATTCACCCTCTGAAACCCATCTGTCAGCCCGCCCCTCACCCCCTCACCTCCAGGCATTAACTAAGCACCGTTTAACAGGCACACGTTTGCTGTACTGTACCAGACCATGTGCAACGTCATGTTTCCTCACGTGTTGGAGTCAATTAGATCCGGCTCCATGGGAATTCAGTGTTGGTCATATTTGAAGTGGGGCTCAAGTTATCACCCCTAAGATTTTTTAAAAGTCCTGGGGAGGTTATGCAGACCAGTATGCTGTGGAAGGGCCTCCATCTGGCACCAACATGGGTACTGTCCAAGCCAATACTTAGTGTCCAGTAGCAGCTGGTAGCTCTGCTGGGCCCGGGCTGAGCACCGAGCCCCGCCCTGTGGACAGACACGTCTCTGACCCTCCCAAAGCCTGCAGCCCACTGTTTCCATTTGCTGGACTTCCGTCCTCACTCTCAGTCCTTCAAACTGTCCTCACAGACCAGCTCCTTTCTTCACTAGGCAAGGCCTTGGAATACCATGTCTTTTAATGGGACCCCATACAGTGTCCCGGTTTTGTCTAGTTGCCTGAGCAGGGAAGGCTCATGCCCCTCATTCCTGCTGATGACTTTTTACATAGGAATTCCGCTCTCAGACAGCCACAGGGCAGCCAGTCCTGTTGCTTGCTACTGTGCCTCGTGTGAGGCAGCGAGGAGTAGTGGTGACTGTGGCCAGCTGGCAAGTATAGGCCCCGCCCAAAGTCACTGAAACTCAACTCTGTAAGATTGTCCCAGGTTAAACAAAACCCATTTGGTGGACAAAATGGAGTCCGCAGACTACATTTTACAGTGCCTGGCTTACAGGAAAATGAGACGTGACACATGTTCCCGTCACGTTACCCTCCCACAACTGAGTGGAAGACTCGCCATTTTTCTCTGTCTCTGAACTCAGCCCTCGGATCACTTCCCTCCAGCCTCTAGCTCTGGGCCCAGGTAACACTGCAAATGCATCTCCTCTGCGTGCAGTTAGCCACGGTTAGGTTTCAGTTCACAAGATACACTTTCTGGCCCTTCTTTTCTTCTTTTAAATTGAATTTTTATTTTTAAGTGACAAATAATAATTGAATATATTTATGGAGTAAAACATGATTTTTCAATGCATGTACACCTCGTTGAATGAACAAATCAGGGTAATTAACATATCTATCACCTTACATACTTATCATTTCATTGTTGTGAGAACATTTAAAATCTACTCATTTAGTAATTTTTGAATATAAAATACAATACCTTATATTAATCATAGTCACCTTTATGTGCAATAGATCACCAAAAGTTATTCTTCCTGTCTAACTGATACTTCATACCCTCTGACCAACATCCCCCCCAGAGAAAATACCTAGGAGAAAATACCTGGAAGTCACACAGCAGATAAGGGGCTCATATCTAAAATATATCAGGAACCCGTACTACTCAGTAACAAGAAAACAAATGACCCTATTAAAACTAGGAAAAGGACCAGAATAGGCATTTCTCAAAAGAAGACTTACAAATGGCTAACAGACATACAAAAAATGCTCAGCATCACTGATCATCAGCGAAATGCCAGCAAACACAATGAGATACCACCTCACACCTGTTAGAATGGCTATTCTCAAAAAGACAAAAGATAACAAGTATTGATGACAATGTAGAGAAATGAAGAACCCTTGTACACTGTTGGTGTGAATGTTAAGTTCGTACAAGCATTTTGGAGAACAGTATGGAGGTTCCTCAAAAAACTAAAACTAGAGCTACCATATGGTCCAGCGATGCCACTGCTGGGTGTGTGCAGAGAGGATTTGGAACCAGTATGTTGAAGGCATGTGCACGCCCATGTTCACTGCAGCACTGGTCACAGTAGCCAAGATACGGAACCCACCTAAGTGTCCACCGACTGGCGAATGGATTAAAAAGTGTGACACATATACACAGTGGAATACTATTCAGCCTTAGAAAAGGAAATCCTGTCATTTGTGATGTGAGTGAACTGGGGGGACCTTATGTTAAGTGCAGTAAGTAAGGCACAGAAAACCAAGTATCACATGATCCTAATAAGACGTTGAATCTAAGAAAGTTGAACTCAGAGCTTTAAAAAATCAGGAACAGGCCACAGAGGTCATAGCAACAAAGCACAATTCCATTGTGTGGAAGTGAAGGTCTCATGGGAGGCTCACTACTTTCCTCAAAGCTCAGGCATGTTGCAAAGGTTGGTAGGTCTGGGGACAGCAAAAGGTGACATCAGGTGTGGGTGTGAGTTACAGCACCCTGTAACTCACCATGGTCTGACCATGGGTGCAATCTGCCACCAAATGGGGGTGAGGTGCACTGCAGCGCCCTGTGCAGAGGCCCGAGCTCGTGGGAGGAGCAAGTTTGCCACGTTTCCCGCTGAGCTGCCACAGGCGGGAACAGCAAGATTCTTCCTGAGGACCAACAGCTCCCTGAGGCATCAGAGGCCGGCGGGAGGCAGACGGCCCCTCCGCACCAGTAGTGTGAAGCCAGTTGGCAACAAGAGGATATTCGCGAAGGCGTAACCAAGGACTGTGTCAGAGAATGAGGCGGTGTCCTGGGGCTGGGCACTCAGGCAGCGGTCACTAGCCTCAGGCTTCAAGGGGTGCGGAGGGGCTGGCGTGGAGAGGGCGTCCGGCGCTCGCTCTGGGAGGGGCGTGCAGCCACCCTGTTGTCACTGCCCTCGTTCCGCCCCGCGGCCCCAACGCCAGAGCTGCCCTCTTGCCCGCTGCCCTGGTGGAATGCAGCGGCCGGCACAGCCTCCTCGTCGGCGGTTTGGGTCTGGCCCCGGCAGGGTGCGGCTGAAGGGCAGCAGGGTCTCCAAGTGGGGACGCTGTGCCCAGCCAGCCGGGAGACCCCGGCATCCCTCGCCCTGGACCGTCCTGGGTTGCCGGCTGCGGGCGAGCTGGGCGCGCGACGTGGCCCTGGAATTGAGCGCGCTCCGCCGCCAGATCTGGGCGTTTCTGGGAACTCGGCCGGGGGCTCGCAGAGGGTCAGCCAGGAATTATACCGGACAGAAACTAGGGTGCGCGCGCACGCCCACACACGCGCGCGGGCACACACATGCCTACACACGCACACGGTCGCACGCACACGTGTGCACACACACGCACACGGTCGCACGCGTGCACACCCGCACCCCGGCCTGTGGGAGGCCCCCTGGAACGCGCCCCAGCCCTGTCCCCCGGCAGGACTTCGCCTCCCCAACTCTCCCTGCAGACTCTTCCACCGGGGCCGCCAGCTCTGCCGTTGTGCTGGTTCCCTGCTGCTCCCTCAGGCAGTCTCACCTGCTCTCCATCCACACCTGCGCCCCTGCTCGTCCCTTGTCCAGACGCCCTTCGTCCGCTGGACGTTGTCAGCTGCGCTAGGCCGTCGCTGCCGGAGGCGTCCCGCCAGCGGTTCCCGGAGCTGCTGGCTGCCTCCGATAGGGACAGACGTCTGTTTTTGCAGCGGAGGGCTCCTGCAGAAACCGCATGCGAGCCAACTGCGTCACGCAAACTCATTTCCCCCTGGGCACCTCTTGTGATCTTAAAGATGCTTGTGTTGATTTTAACAGACCTTTAAGGCAGAGACGCTGCCGGCAGTGCTACGTCCCTGCTGGAACCGCAGGCTCTGCTCCACCTGCCTCAGGTCAGGATGCGACCCAGCGAAGTTCCAGGGTAATTGAACCACTCTTTCTAATAACTGGATGCATCAGTCTCTGATGATTGGTTTTCCAATACCGATTAATTTAAAAAATTATGTCTGAAAAGATAATTTAGGAAAATCCTTTTTAATATTGCTTGTTTACTTTTTTTTTTTTTTTGAGACAGAGTCTCACTCTGTCGTCCGGGCTAGAGTGCCGTGGCGTCAGCCTAGCTCACAGCAACCTCAAACTCCTGGGCTCAAGCGATCCTCCTGCCTCAGGCTCCCGGGTAGCTGGGACTACAGGCATGTGCCACCATGCTCGGCTAATTTTTTTTTAATATATTTTTAGCTGTCCAATTAATTTCTTTCTATTTTTGGTAGAGACGGGGTCTCGCTCTTGCTTAGGCTGGTCTCGAACCCCTGAGCGCAAACAATCCTCCCGCCTCGGCCTCCCAGAGTGCTAGGATTATAGGCGTGAGCCACCGCACCTGGCCAATATTGCTTGTTTACTTTTTTGAAGACAAGGGATTTCACCCTTTCTAGATAGGTTGAAATTACCCTTTTAACTATTTAATATTCTGACAAACCGAGTTTTCTATCTTTAATTTCTTCTATCTATCCTGCACACTGCTACCTTATTCACTTTCCTGGACTTTTTAAGTTAAAAAATATGATTTTATTTTAAAAATGATAGCTATCCATTATAGAAACCCCCCAAAATAAAGAAAAGTAGGAGCAATAGAGTTTAAAAAAAATTATTACGGGTACTTAATAGTTGTATACATTTTATAGGGTACCTGTGATTTTGATACAGGCATATAATGAGAATTAATCAAATCAAGGTACTTGGGTTATCTATCACCTCAGGCATGTATGATTTCTTTGTGTTAGGAACATTCCAATTCCACTCTTCTAGTAACATTTTAAAGTATACCCTCATTTATTGTTGATTATAGTCATTTTGTTGTGTTATCAAATGTAGTTCCTTCTATCTAACTATACTGTGTTTTTGCATCCATTAACCATCCCCACTTTATTCCCCCCCCACCCCATACCCTTCCCATCCTCTGGTAACCAGGAGTCTACTCTCTGTCTCCATGAGATCAATTGTTTTTAATATTTAGCTTCCACGTGTGAGTGAGAACATGTGAGATTTGTCTTTCTGTGCTTGGATTATTTCACTTACGTGTTCTACACTTCCATCCATGTTGTTGCAAATGGAAGGATTTCATTCTTTTTTGTGGCTATGTAATATTCCATTGTGTATATGTTCCACAATTCCTTTATCCATTCATCCATTGAAGGACACTTAGGTTGATTCCAAATCTTGGCCATTGTGAATAGTGCTGCAATAAACACGGGGGCTCCCCACCTTTGAATATCTACCCAGAAGAGGGGTTGCTGGGTCATATGGTAGAATTTCCAGTTTTTTGAGGAATCTCCGTAGTGTTCTCCGTAGTGGTAGCACTAGTTTGCATTCCCACCAACAGTGTACGACGGTTATCCTCTCCCCACATCCTCGCCAGCACGTGTTTGGAAAGATAGAGTTTTAAAAATCACCCATAACCTTCATATCTAGAGACAATATCTGTAAAAAACCCTTCTAGCCAATTTCCACAGGCAATGGTCACATGCACAGTTTGTTGGTTTGTTTGGAAAGTATGAGATACTTTCTTTCATGTCACTTCCTTTCCAAAATCTCTAAATTGATGTCTCAAGACCTTATTTCTTCCTCTGTCAGTGCTCGCCATTGGGAATCTGACCCCAACCCAGCATAACTCTCCGGCCTTGTCTCCAGCATATGTGTGTGCTCCAGCTCCAGGGCCTTATGCTGTCATTCATTCATTCATTTATTCCTTCATTCCACACATATTTACAAGTACCTACCATGTGCCAGAATCTGTTCAAGCAGCTGGGCATTTAGCAGTGAACAAGGCAGACAAAAATCACTGCTCTCACAGAGCTTATATTCCACCATGTGGCAATAAACAGGCAAACAGACAAATACAGAATAAGATTTTAGGTGGTGATTCATACTGTAAAACAGGGGAAGAGTTCGAAAGAGACAGGGTAGAGACTGGTTTTTAATATGTGGTCATCCGAAAGGCAGTCTGATGTGTGGCGAGTGAGCAGAGTCCTGAATGAAGTAAGGGAGTGATTCCCAACAGTTCGTGGCGGGTCCTCTCCACTCTTATCTGTCTGTTGTTTTAAAATTCAGCTCAAATTCTTCCTCTTCCAGGAAAGCATCTTGTTCACTGCAGCCCACATCCATATCTCTTCAGAACAGCTGCCTTCTTTACTCTCCTTTAGTCTGTACATTTACGCTGTGTTACAACTTCCCTTTTTGTTGTTTTATTTCCCCAACAAAGGTAATGTTAAGTACAAGACAGTGTTTGTGCTTCTGTGCACCAGCTCGCATGGCAGAGCATAGTCCGTGTGTGTAAACCAGGATCCCGGAGAGAGCTACACCAATATTCGTTGTGTGAATGAAGTTCTGAGGCCACCCTCAAATTATTTTTGCATGCTGCAATGTAAAAGATCTGTGAGGATAGGAGGAAAGTACCTCAGCATAACAAAAGCCATACATGAAAAGCTCACAGCTAACATACTCAGTGGTGAAACACTAAAAGGTTTTTTCTCTAAGATCAGGAACAAGACACTTTTACCACTTCTACTCAACATAGTGCTAGAAGTCCTAGCCAGAGCAATTAGTCAAGAAAAAGAAATAAAAGGCATCCAAACTGGAAAGGAAGGAGTAAATTTTTCTCTTTTTGCAGACGACATGATTTACATGTAGAAAACCCTAAAGACTCCACAAAAAACTGTTGAAACTAATACATGAATTCAACAAATTGGCAGAAAATAAAATCAACAAAAAGTCAGTTGCATTTGTATACTCTGATAATGAACAAGCCAGATAGGAAATTAAGAAAACAATTCCATTTTCAATAGTATCAAAAAGAATAAACCCTTAGCAATAAACTCAACCCAGAAGGCAAAAGACTTGTACACTGAAAGCTACAAACATCACTGAAAGAAAGAAGACACACACATAAAAATGGAAAGATACTAGTGTTCATGGATTGGAAGATTAATATTGTGAAGATGTAAATGTTACCCCAAGTAATTGACACATTCAATGCAGTCTCTATCAAAATAACAATTTTTCGAGGAAATAGAAAAACTCATTCTTAAATTCACTTGATCTTAGCTAAAAGGCCAAGAACCAGTCATTTCTTAAATTCACATGAAATCTTGAGGAACCCTGAATAGCCAAAATCATCTTGATAAGGAAGGACAAAGTTGGAGGACTCATACTTCATGATTTCAAACTTTGCTACCAAGTTGCAGGAACCAGAACATTGTGGTACTGGCAACAAGACAGACTCTTGGGCCAATAAAATTATGAGGAGAGAGCCTAGAAACAAATCCCGGCATAGGTGGTCCAATGATTTTCAACAAGGGTGCCAAGACCATACAATGGGGAAAGGGCAGTCTTTTCAACAAATGGTGCTGGGAAACTTGAATATTCACATGCAAGAAAATGAAGTTGGACCCTTACCTTACACCATATACAAAAATGGATCGAATGGATCAAAGACCTAAATGTAAGAGCTAAACCTGTAAAATTCTGTAAAGAAAACAGGGAAAATTCATGTCACTGGATTTGGCAGTGATTTCCTGGATATGACAAAAAGTGTAGTCAATAAAAGTAAAAAATAGATAAATTGAACTATATCAAAACCAAAAACTTCCATGTGACAAAGGATACAATCAACAGAGTGAAAAAGCAACCAACAGAATGGGAGAAAATATTTACAAATCATATATCTGATATGAGGTTAATACCTAGAATATATAAAGAACTCCTACAACTTAACAAACAACCTGATTAAAAATGGGCAAAGGACTTAGTAGACATTTCTCTGGAGAAAATACATGAGTGGTCAGGAAGCATATGACAAGATGCTCAGCATCACCAATCATGGGGATATAAACCCAAACCAAAGCAGATACCACCTCAGACCCCTCAAGATGGCTTCTGTCAGGAAACCAGAAAATAAACGTTGGTGAGGATGTGGGGAAATTGGAACCCGAGAACAATGTTGGTGAGAGTGTGAACTGGTGCAGCTGCATGGAAAACAGCACGGTAGTTCCTCAAAAAGTAAAACACAGGATGAACATAATGCAGTTCCACTCTGGTTATACACTTACAGGGTATTTGCACACCCGTGTTCAGGGCAGCATTATCCACAGTAGCCAAAAGGTGGAAGCGACCCAAGTGTCCATCGGTGGATGAGTGTATAAACCAAATACGCACACAATGGAATACTGTTCAGCCGCGAAAGGAAGGAATTCGGACACGTACTACAACATGGATGAATCTGAGGACGTTATGAAGAGCGAAAGAAGAAGCTGATTACAAAAAGACAAATCCTGTATAATTCTGCTTAGATGAGGTACTTCGGGTGGTCAAAATTTAGAGATAGAAAGTAGAATCATGGTTACGGGGGGCCGGGGTGACGGGGAAATAGAGAGTTATTGTTTGATAGGTGCAAAGTTTCACTTCTGCAAGATGAAAAAGTTCTTGGGATTGATTGCAGAGTAATGTAATATAATTAACACCACTGAACTACATACTTAAAATGGTTAAGATGGCAAATTTGCTATTGTATACATTTTACAATTAAAAATTAAGCCAAACAAAATGATCTGTGTGGCTAGAGTGGTGATTTTTCTGACTACCTCTATGTGCTAAGTCCTCAATGAAAGAGAGCTGCTGTGTGCAGAGGACCCCACTTCTGAGGAGTTTAAAGAGGGAGGCCGGGATGGTTTTGGAGCCAAGCAGCTGTGAGTTCAGATTCTACCATACCCTTTCCAAGCTGTGTGATCTTGCAGAAGTTGTTTAACCTCTCTTAGTTAAATTTCCTTATCTGTAGGAAGAGGAGAATATTTTCCCAATATACATGTAAAACTCTGAGTCCAGTACCTGTTGGGGAGTTAGGTGCCAATTAAGGGATGGAGAGGACGATGATGTGGCCTGGGAGACTGCAGCGGGGACCTGCATGGGTTCCCTCCACTTTGTGTAGTCTTTTGCAAATGCAGTTTGTGTGATCCTCGCTGGGAAATTAATATTTAATATGACATTGTGGACTTAGTCGATGTATTTACTAAGAATGTAATCAATGCCTTCCTGTAAATGTTCACATTTGGTGTCTGTGGATTTCTTAATGAAAATTGTCTGCAGTTGGAATTCTCAGGCAGGGTAAGGATTACAGATGAAAATGGCAGACAGTAAAATTCACATGTTAATTAAAGGAGTCATCTTAGTGAATTTAGGTTTTACCCCACACTCCCTGCTCTTTCCCGGAGGACTCGTGCGTGCTCAGAGAATCCTAGAATGTTTCTAGTGGCTGCCAGGTCCTCGGTGGTGATTCCCAGTTGCCAGAACGCAGGCTTTCCCACGGGCTAATATCAAGGTCTGTTCATCCATGAAGGCTTGAAAAACTCAGCTTATGGCTGTTTTGCTCCTCTCTTGACCATCATCACCTGTACTTTGGTGGCTGGTGGTGGTCAGTGCAACAGAATTCCACTTAGCAACGAGTCAACCAACGTTCGCAATGTACGGTGGGTTGTCTCCCAGTCACAGCTGCATTGGACGCAGCATTGCCCCCACTTTCAAGGAGGAATATGTATGATGGGAAGCAAAAATGGTATTTCTATTTTGGAAAAAATAGTCTACAGCCAAGGAGTTAAGATTAACAAATATAAAAAATAAATAAGAGCATGGTATGACACATTGTACAACTTAAGGAGTCCAGGCTGGAAGTGCTTTGTGATGCCTGTCATTTTTTGGAGGGTGGTACAACACAGCTGACACCTCATAGGCATGATAGATGGACCCCATCTCTGTTCATGTGGTCCTGGCATGGGCACTTAAGGCTCCGGAACCTCAATTCCCTTGTTTATCAGTTGGGAATGACAACAACTGGGATCTAACAGTTGTCAGGTGATTTGTGTCTTCCTGGCACATAGCACACACTCGGCAAATAGGACGCTAATAAGTAGTGTTGTGTTGTTCCTTCTAGGCATCCAGTCACCAACTAAGCAGTTATTATGGGGAAAGCAATGATACTGTTTAAAAACTAGTGATAGGTTTATGCAGGGTGTAGGTAGTAGATGCATCAGGTCACCTAACATGTAGTACCATTATGCTTATTTAGGCCAGGTGCAGTGGCTCACACCTGGAATTCTAGCACTTTGGGAGGCTGAGGTGGGAGGATTTTTTGAGCACAGGAGTTTGAGACCAGCCTGAGCAAGAGCAAGAATCTGTCTCTACTAAAAATAGAAAAATCAGTGGGGTGTGGTGGCACGTACCTGTAGTCCCCCAGCTACTTGGGAGGCTGAGGCAGGAGGATCATTTGAGCCCAGGAGTTTGAGATTGCAGTGAGCTCAACTGCACTCTAGCCTGGGCAACAGAGAGAGACCTTGTCTCAAAAAAAAAAAAAAATTATGCTTATTCTATAAAGAACATCTTAAAATAACATTGGGAATTGATGCAAGTAGTTATAATAGTTGTGTAAACATGCAAATCTAATGTAAAAATGATTTAAAATAAATAAAAAAATACATTCTTTAAAAACACCTTTTTGATGAAACATCACCTGTTATTAATTATTGCTTGACTTAATCTGCCCCAAATTTGATTTAAGATTTTGTTGATTGTTCATACAATTTTTAGCCATTTTTTTTCTAAGGCTATGTTCTTGGTACTTTTCTGAAGAATAAACTTTTTTGAACATGGACATATTTTTTCCCCACAAAGTTGCATGCATTTTTTCCAAAATCACATTTTATGAAAAATAAAACTGAAATTGCTTTCAATAGATTTTTCTCATAGAATATAATGTTTTAATTACATTATCTCTGTATGTAGTAAGGTACCTGGTAGGCTTACTACATAATATAGAATATTATAACTTAATTTTTGGCATAAATAAGTCAGTCCACATATATCAATAAGAATTATCTTATGACCTTCCTTTAGAGTACTTTTTTGAACAAAATTTTTGTATGACAAAACTTATTAAATATGTTTTCTCTATTTACGATTCTTTGAAGGTTTTGCTAAATTTAGGTGTTGCAAAATCATGAGACTTCTCAATTTTATTTTTTTCAAGTTCAGAATATAAATTTATTCAGTTAATAACACAGCTCTATCAAAAGATTTCCTCTATCAGTTGAGATACTCCAAAGCATGATTATGAAATTTCAGAATAAAACTTTATTTGAGTTTTCATTGTTTCATTTGTTCAGCTCACTTTTGAGGTGGAGAAATTTCGATGGCCTACTGCTTATTTTTAATATTACTTTTTTTTTTTACCTAAACATGTGCTCAGGAGGCAAATAATTATGTTTTGATAAAAACTTCAAAAGTAGTTTTTTTGTGTCACTTAATATTGTAAAGACTTTCAACTGCTTTTGTTCTAAATGCAATTAGAATTTCAAGGACTCGTTTAAGACAGGGTCTGATCCCATTGTCGGCCATTTAGGTTTGCTGACAAGAGGGTTCTTTGGGGACTCAAATATTTCTAATATTAGCTTGATAACAGCAAAGAGAAATCTTGGACTATTTTAATGAATTTTTTTTTATTCCACATCAGTTTTACCATAGACATTTTGAAATTCAGTTTCTCTATGTATAAATGCAAGTATTTAAACCTGCAAAAACTGCAGTTTCTATTTGAATAAAGTAGTGCAGCTTGCTTGAATGCAATTATCAATTTTATGTACACCACAATGTATTTCAAATATCTTCTGTTAAACACATTTTTTAATTTAGTAAGAGTATTGTTTTTAACACATACTATGTTTTTATTCATGTAGTCATTGCAAAACAATAATTTTATCTTCGGTGTTGAACTTTCACACTGCATTTGTAACTACATTACACTGCATTACATCGGCATTCCTACTAATGTCAAATGTTTCACCTTTGACAGAATGAACTTAGAAAAGCTGGGTGTTGATTCCACAGACTGATGAGAAAATCAAATCATCATAGAAATTAATTGCGTTTCTACTTGGAGCATCTGAGGACCATGATATAAACCTGGCATCATTTTACCACGTGCGATGAACAGCCCATCAATAACTGATACTTTACACTTTGTCACTATACGAACACTTGGAATCACCGTATAGAAGGAAATATATTCTGGAACAGCAATCTGGGGACCTAAATGAAAAGTCATGCTTCATAGAGTGGTAGAGACACACTTCTGTCTCGGGGACTTCATCGTCTTTCTAGCCCTTGGCTCTGGTGTCAACCTCTGGCCTGATGGCAGGGACTCCGGAAGAGTCCTGGAGTCAGGGACTCGATTCCTCCTTGGAGGCCCAAAAGGTGTCAGTGTGTTGTCTCTCCATCTGGGGCCTACGCCTCCTCACTTATACATATTTGGGCTCAGGAGGGTGGCTGCTGGGGTCCTCTGCCTCGGCCACTGTGGCTGGGATGGCTGGACCCCCTGCATCCTCTGTCCTTTCTCATGGGGATGCAGTTAGCTGGGTGGCCACCGGCGGACAGGCTTCTCGGTCTTTGAAGCTCACCACCATTGTGGCAGCCACGCTAAACATTCTCTGATGATCAAACTCTTACATTTCTGGAATGATGTCTCCCTATTTTTTTCACCATTTGATTGTTGTTATTGTTTTTACTCTTTCAGTAAATCTGTGACAAGCATCTTAGAGAATGTGGTTTTTCTGCGTTTATAACACTGGTTGCTATTCACAGAATGGCTGTGTGGTTCGGCATGGTCCCCTGGGCTGTGCTCCCATTCCACAGACAAGGAAGTAGGGGGTGAGAGGAGGCAGCTGACTTTCCAGGTGATGCCACCACTGAATGGCAGGGCCGGGATTTGAACTCCAGCACCTCTGGAGTTTAAGACCATCCTCTTTCCGCACTGCTGTGGCTACATTCCCAGAAAGGCAGTGACTGGGTAAAATGACGTGAAAGCCTTTACAGCTCTTGGGATATGTTTTCACCTCCTCGTGAGCTGTCACAGACCCTCCGAGATCAGAACGCACAAGCTGCGTGCCCCGGCCAGGCTGCCTCCCTGTGGGGGCCCTGCCTCAGCTCCTGGAGGGGAAGGACGGCCACCAGGCATGAGCCGGCATCAGAGCCCCTTTCTTGCTGCTCTTATTCCTTGCCAACAGGCTCTGCCACGTGTCATGTGGCACCAAGGAGACCAGGCCTATTGAGGCCACTTCCTGTGTGGCCTCGGGCCAGCCTCTGAAGTTGGTGTCCCACCCCTCCCCTGCCAGGGTGGGGTCACAGCCCTTGTCTTGCAAGGGGATCTGTGGGAGCGGAACAAAAGAGCAGATGCTAACATGCTTTGAAATATCACAAAGAATCCTACTGTTGGAAAGTGTCACTGTAATTGATAACAACAATGTTTCAGCTCAGGCGTTCCCTGCTGGGCCCCTTTCCACAGTGTTTTAGAAGGCCGATGAGGCTATTCTTAGATCTTGCCACCTGTCATACTCCCCAGGCACCCAGTAGACTAAAAGAAATGTGTCACGGGAGGCCTTTCACACCACGATGGGGGCATGGACGATGAAAGAGATGTGTGCCAGGCATTGCAGGCTTGTTGTGGAGGAGATGCTCTTTGGGCTTAATCCTTATTCATGCTCCTCTGAGGACCACTTGGGCACATGCTGTCAGCCTGCTGGGTGGCCATGGGCCAGTCCCTCCTGCAGCCCCCGCCTCCCTCAGGCTCCAGTATTCAGTGGGGATTAGGGGGAGAAACTGGCGTTAAAGCCGCTCCCAGCCAGTGCTGGTCTTGCGGTCCGAGGCAAGTCTTTGCATGCTGAAGGCTCGGGATTCGCTCTCCCGGGAGGTGTGATTATCTCCCCTCCTGCCTTGGGGCATGGCTGCACTAACGACTGGCAAAACAAGCACCCAGTGCATGAATGTGGAGGTTTCTAGGACAAGGATACTCCTTCCTGCATTCAAGGCACCAGGTTAGCAAAGGCCCACAAACCCACCGTCATTTCCTTTAATTCAGGACATATTTATCCCGCACCAGGAACAGCAGTGATGGCAGCAGCCGTGGCGGCGGAGGCTGGAGACGTGGCTGGCGCTGAGAGCCCGATGCTGTATCTGCCTTGACCGCGGGGCCTGTCTCCACACAGCTCTGCAGGCTATGCGGGGTGTGCAGGGAAGGAAAGACTCCGCTCCTGCTGGGCTCACTGTCCCTCGGGGAACTGATGGATGCGTAGTTTTTACATATGACAATTTGGTCAGAAATCTTATTTTTTTAAATCAAAACTCATCCCCATGAGAGAGACTGCATTGGTTTACAAATACTACATTTCTCTTGCTTGTCAAACAAACTTGGGAACCAAGGAAATTTTGCGGGGGTGCAGTCTCCACCCAAACCCCATCTGAGCTCCCATGGTGCACACTCAAGGAAGAAATGGATTAGAACAGCAAAGGATGCCGGTTGCCGGGCGCTGGGAGTGTCCGCGTGCACGTGCGCCTGCTGCAGGAGCGTCAGAGGAGCGGGGCTGAGAAAGGGTGAACATGTTTTAAGAGCTTTCTCTTTAACTACCCCCCCAACCTCTTTTTGAGAATTAAAACCTGCATCCCTGCCTGAGGCCAGTAGTTGGAGGGGCAGGAGAGTGTCCTTTGTTCTTTGTACCATGGGGGAGGGCTCAACGGAATTGTCCCTGAGGAGGTCAGGAGATTGTCTTCTCTGGAGATGGGTCGGTCAGGGCCATGGACCGCAGTTAAACAGCAGTGGCCTGAAGCTGAAACCCCATCCAAAGCTCTGTGTTTCTGCTTGTACACAGGACCATGGCACTTTAAGATGAGAGTCTCCATCCTCTCATTTGTGGCAAATTAATCAACTGTCTTTCTTTCTCCTCAAATCACTTGTCCTCGTTGTTCTGATGAGGGCTCGGGGACAAGTGGTGAACTTTAGGTACCACAAGGACCCACTTGATGGCTGGTGGGTGGCATCCTTCTCTGGCTGGGTGAGCAGTGGAGACCGCCGGGCCACAGCCTGGGTGAGAGGCAGAGGAACGGTGGGAGGCGGCTTTGGGCACGGGAAGTGGGGAAGAATGGAAAATCAGCGGAAGGCAGGGGTTTGTTCTGTTTCTGCCCAGGATGTTCATTCACTTTTCAGTAAAATCATCATTTCTCAGTGGGAGCTGGGTGGTGCATTGGGTTTATTTTCATGATGTTTGGAAGTTTTGAGTGTGGCCTGCCACACTGGGATCCACCTGTGTGTGGCAAGAACAGAGGGCTGTGGACACAGAAGAGACGAGGTCTGGGGGAGAGAGCAGGCGGCACTGCTGCAGGGCCTGGCGCCTGAGTGGGGTCTTGGAGCAAGGATGGGTGTTGGTTGGTTGAGGAGGCCCAGGGGACCCATGGTGGGAAGGGCTCAGGTCCCAGGGTCCCCTACAGCCCAGAATGAGGAAGGGGATGTGCAGGGGTCGGGGCAGTGGAGGAGCTGCTCCTGCTGGTGGAGGGGCCCAGAAAGCTCTGAGGAAGATGTCTGAGCTGTCGTGGTGGAGGCGAAGGGGTTGCCAGGGAAACTGTAGGCTTTCTCACAGAAGTATTTTGGGAGGTGTCACACCTGAAGGCCAAGGCTCAGAGAGGGTGGGGCTAAGACCTCAGAGACTGCAGACACCCCCCTCCCTCCCCACAGTGAGGAGCCTGGAAATCTGGGAGAGAGTTGGGGGGGAAAAGGAGAAGGTGAAGGGAGGGTAGGAATACCTGGCCGAAGAAAACAAAAACAAGAGACAAACCACCCCCTCCTCCCACAGGCAGGAAGTCCCCCTGCTTGGAGAGCCCGTCCCCAACCAAGCCTCGCGTCCTCCTCCCTGCCGTGCTGTGGTGCTGAGTCTCTGCAAGCACAGAAGACGACCCTCCCCAGGTGAGTGCTCCATTCCCTCCTTGGCCCCATTCTGCTCTGTCCAGGTGTTCGTGGCACCTGGTAGGGCTGCAGGCCTCACCTCTGGCCAGAATTCAGAACCTAGGGACCGGACTCTGGAGCAGGGAAGGCATGCCGGTGGCCGGGAATGAGCACTCACTCCCTCGGCAAGATCAGGGGATTGCTGGGGGGCTTTGGTGCTCCCCACTACTTTCTGTGCCTTTGAACATGTCCCCTTACCCCCTGCCCCAGCCCTTCTCGGTCGCTGCCTTTGTGTCCTCTTTCCAGCCACCGTCCCGGGGCAGGGGCAGCTGCGGTGCTCCCTGATGGCCCAGCGCCTGCGGACCCGGCGTCTGCGCGCCAAGGCTGGAGGGTCCATCACGGCTCCGCGCTTCTCAGGAGAGGCTGGGGGCTGCCTCCAAGGCTCACGCAGTGGGCAGTTTCTCAAATATGAGAAGGGGGTCCCGGGGCTTAGCAGAAAAAGCAAGGTGTACTGGGCCGGCTCTGGGCGGCGCCGGGTGCCCAGGGCGCGGAGTATGGGCCCTGCGAGCAGCTCCTTCCCCGGGGGTCACCGTGCTCACTCCGGAGCCAGGGGCGGCGGCGGCGGCGACGGCTTCTGGCCACAGGCGTGGGGATGGGGCTCCTGCTGGAGCACCTGTCTGCCCGAAGGAGGAGGTGCAGTGTGTTCTCCAGGGATTCAGACCCCACCAACTCCTGCCTGTGGGTTCCCACCGAGGATCACTTCCATCAGCAGGGCGCTGGGACAGCCTGGGCGCTCGGGACCCCGCAGCCCGAGCAGGAGCGCTGCTTGCGGGCCGGGCGCCCCACCTGTGAGCCCTGGTTCCTCACGTGTAACCAGGAGCTGCCAGTGCTAAGGTCGTGGGACTCGCTCGCAAGTATTAGGGGTAGAACGTTTTTAACATGCCATCCACAATGCCCGACCCTCGCTCGGGTTCTGCAGTGGCAGCTAGATCCTTCATTTGTACAATTATTGGTATTTATCACACACACGCATGTTCCAGGTAAAGAGCCAGTGCCAGCCACAGCAAGGCTATGTGTCATGTTAGGTTAATTTCCAGCCCAAGCGAATCTAGTTATTTATTTCACAGGGGGACAGCTTCTTTCCTCCCTGTGACCTCCTGCGGTGAGGCCTAGGGGTCCTGGCCCGTCCCTGAGCCCCACTAGTGCAGGGAGCACGATCTTTCCACAAACCCTCGGCTTGGTTCCTTATTAGCTGTATGACCTTGATCTAATTACTAACCTCCCTGAGCTGCTGTTTTCTCTTCTGTGAAATGGGTAGCAAACGCCCCTGTGCCGCCGGGGTCCTTTCACTCTGGCGCCTGCTCAGGCCCCGCCCTCCTGCCTCTGCCTGGGAGCTTCCCTCTTCGGAGGGTGCAGGGTTCAGGCCTCATCTCTTCAGTCGAAGAGGACAGTCATCTGAATATCCATGGAGGGCACCCAAGGAAGACAAGGTTAGTGACATCGAATGACCCACTGGTCCTGTCCCACCCTGCTATTTGTCTCTCTGGAAGTGTATCTGTCATGGTGCTGGCATTTCTCATCCGCGTGCATCTCTGTACTCCCCTACATGGTTACGTATTTTTAAGAGCAGCATTGCTTTGTGCATTTTTAACTTCATGTAAGCTGCACCACGCTTTACATACTTTTCTGCAACTTGCTTTTCCCTGTCACTGTTGTATTTGACGCCTGCCTACCTATGTCAATGTTTTAGGACTAGATGATTTAATTTGAGTATTATATTGTGTTATTTTGCATGAACATGGCTCAATTTATTTGCTCCCTTAGGTGATTTCAATTTTTCTTTGTTACGAACAGACCTATCCTATCCATGTCTCTTTGTGGACAAGAATAACAGATTCAGGAAGTCCGGTTGCTGCTCAGAGACCTGTGGATCTTCCATCTAAACCGGATGACGCAAGCTCTCGCCGCGGGACAGTGTGTTCTCACGTTCCCACCAGCAGCATGTGAGCATCCTTGTCTCTTCACATCCTTCCAATACTTGGCATTTTCAGGCTTTAAATATTTGCCAATCTGATGGGTGTGGTTTTAATTTGTGTTTTTCTGTTTACTAGTGAAGTCTGGTGTCTTTTCATGAGTTCACAGCCATCCAGATTTCTTCTTCTGTGAGTTGCCTGTCACATCCTTTGCTCACTTTGTTTTGTTTTCTTGTCTACTTTTTTGTCTTTTTTGTTTTTAAATTTTATTCTCCAGGGTTCTATAATTATCGTTTGATACTCATACTTTTTTAAAAATATAGCATGCTCATATGATGTATCATGCCAGCTGGAAAGAGACTGTCCCAGGCAGCCTGGGCAGAGACCACCCTAGCCATACCATGGTCTCTGTGAACTGCGTTATCTAGTTCCAGCCTGTGGAATAGTTTCCGTGAAACTTTCATTGAATAGTTCATCTTTCTAGCTCTCATATCTGAAGCTATTTTGTAATTTTTCATCTTCCATTTTTGGGCTCTCTTCTGTTTCATTCTTGTAGTTAAATACCTTTCTATCTTAATTGCCTTAATTTATAATAGCTTTGGTAATTGTTGGGGTGAATATCTCCATTTGTTCTCCAAAATTATCTTGTCTATCTTCTGTCCTATGTGTTTTAAAATGAGCTTCTCATGGAAAATACTCAGGTACACCCCACGCCCACACACTCACACATACACAAACACACAGACACACACAGACACATGTATGCACATACACATTTGTAATTTTTGCAATTGTATTGCATTTATAGATTAAAGTTTATAATATTTTTTCTTCCAAACCATGAAGATGGTATATTTTTCCATTTAATCTGATCTTCATCTATATAAAGGCATGAGGGGGAGAATTTCTTTTTGGGGAAAGGGACAAGTCCAAGGGGAAGGTCGGATAGGTACCAAATTCAATGAGTGGAGTGGCCGGTCCCAGTCTACTTCACAGTAAGGACCGTCAGGCCAAAGGAGAAGCACTTGCTAAAGGAATAATACAAGAAAAAAAAATCCAGACTTGAAGGAATGAGTTGCCAGACTGAAAGAACTGGATGATTACGAGGTAAAGTATTAGGTAGGACGGTGTTGCCAACAGCACCACTGAAAGAAGACAATGCGGCAACGCCTTAACATTTTTGAGAGAAATAGATTTCTGACTTGGAATTTTATACTCAGCCAGACATCACTTTTGTATTTTTATGTAAATAAATATTAAATGAATATACTTATAAATATCTAATAGATGTTTGGCTGTAGAACTTTCCTTAGGCTTGTCAAGAATAAATATGTCTGAGTCCAACTTGAGGGACTGGGGCACATGCAAGTTGTATTCAGCAGGCTCTGCTGACGGGGGCGGGTGCTGGAGGTCACATTAGGGAGAGGGCTGTGTTTCTCGCAGTGACTTTGGCCACAGCACCAGAGAGACATTCTGGTGTATAGTCGAGGAGAGCTGAGGCCTTATCATCTAGGTGGTGTCCAACGGGTCAGGTCATCTTACGGAAACAAGTAAGCGAGGGCATTCCTGGGATCTGGAATACGGTATGGACGGGACCAGATGTCGGCTCAGGACGGAGGTGGTGAATGGGGGCGAGGCCTGGAGCTGCCTCTTCTGCCTCTTCTGTGGATCTGGCTGTGTATCTGGGGCAGGGCAGCAGCTAGAACGAGTCCCACGGAGCCACACGGGAAAGGCCTGAACTCCAGGAAATCGGTGGGCAGGAGGGCACGTGGCAGGTGTCTAAGCCTGGGGGTCAAGGGATAGTTCCCCTGGTCTAGGAGGCATTCTGGTCTAGGAGTCTTCCATTTCCAACCCCCAGAGCATCACACTGTGTACCTCAAAGCCTTTTTCACTTTTCTCTTTCTGCCTAGCGTGCTCTTCCAAGACCACCCTCTTGGCAAAAATTTAATCATTAGCTCAAGCCTAGCACAGCGTTTGGATCGTAAGTATTAAGCACATGGCAAACCCCACTGCCACCACCGCTATCATCATCTCCTCCTGCCCACCTCCTGCAACAGCTCATGTTTCAGTGCCTTTACACACTGCCTGCCTCTGAAGCCAGATTGTTCAGACAGAATCATGTTCTCCACATTTGGGTACGTTAGAAAGCCAATGCCAAGGAACAGCCTCCTAGGAATTCTTATTTACTTGGCCTTGGGTGGAACTGAGGAATCAGTAATTTTTAAGAGCTTCTGGATAACTCTAACCTGCAGCCAGAACTGCACACATCTGAGATGGAATCCCCCCGTCACCATCTCAGGCGTTCTTAAACATGCCCAGTGCAGAGCTCGGCCCATGACAAGTGCTTTAAAAAGACCTATAAATCTAGTAAGGGATGACTATTTTTTTAATCAGGTTGCAATTTGCTTTTATTTATTTATCAACATCTTCTACAACTAAGATGCATGTATGAACAACAATTACAGATATGGATGGACAAGCATATATGTTTCTGGAATTAATAAGAATTACTGACCTGTGAAATATCATTGTTGGAAAGTTCTGATATCTCCCATAAGACTGTTTTTAACATCTTTATCAGATATAATTTACACACCCTAAAAATCCACCCACTTAAAGTGTCCAACTCTGAAGTTTTTGGCATAGTCAAGAGTTTTGCAACCACGGTCTAAGTGAAGAACATTTGCATCACTGAAAAGAAGCTGGGTACCTGTTAGAAGTCCCTCCCTGTTTCTGCCCCACTTGCAACCTAGGCAAGCACTAATCTACTTTTGGTTTCCATAGGCTTGTTTATTCTGGATATTTCATATTTCATACAAAGTGTGGTCTTTTATGACTGGCTTCTTTCATGTAGCATAATGCTTCCCAAGTTTGTCCATATTGTAGTATGCATCAATGTTTAATTTCCTTTTACTGTTGAAGGATGTTCCGTTATATGGGTGCACCATATTCTATTGATGTGTGCACCAGCTAACAGGCATTTGGATCGTTTCAGCTTTGTGGCTATTATGAACACTGCTACTATAAACATTTTTGTACAACTTTTTGTGTGGATATATATTTTCTTTTCTCTTGGATGTGTACTTAGTGCATTTGGACTGTTATAACAAAATATCACATGCTAAGTGGCTTATACAACCAATATTTATCTCTCCCAGGTCTGTAGGTGCCAACTCCACAGAAGGGCCAGCTCTAGTCCTCAGTCCCTGTTCACCACCTCTGTCTTGAGCCGACACCCTGTCCTGTTTGTACCCCACCTTCCTGATCCCAGGAATGCCCTCACTCACTTGTTTCCACCTGATAACCTGATGTGTTGGACACCACCAAGAAGATCAGACCTTGGCTCTTCTCGACTGTAAACCAGAACGTCAAGATCGAGGCGCCAGTGTGTGGTGAGGGCCCACCTTCTCGCAGCTGACGCCCTCACTGTGTCCTCACCTGGTGGGTGGGAAAGCAAGCTTCCTTGGGCCTCTGTTACAAGGCGCTAATCCCATGTGTGAGGACGTCACCTTCATCACCTACTCACCTCCCAAAGGCCCCAGCTCTTAATACTGTCACGATGGGGATTAGGTTTCAATATACGAATTTTGGGGCAACACAAACATTCAGACCATAGCATATACCTAGGAATGGGATTGCTGGGTCACGTGGTAACTCTGCTTAACAGGTTAAGGAACTTACTCTTTTCCAGAGTGGTTGCCCCTTCTTACATCCCCGTCAGCAATGTTTGAGAGTTGCAGTGTCTCCACATCTTTACCAATATTTAGTATTATTTGTCTTATCGATTATAGCCATCCTGGTGAGCATGAAGTGGTATCTCATCATGGTTTTGATATACATTCCCTAATAACTAATCATGTTTAGCATCTTTCCATGTGGCTCCTTGTATTTCTTCTTTGCAGAAGTGTCTATTCAAATCCTTTGCCCAATTTTTAAATTGTTTTTTTTGGTCTTTTTTTAAACATTGAGTTGTAAATACTCTTTATATGTTCTGAATACAAGTCCCTTACCACATATATGATTTGCTTACCACATATATCCATGCTGTGGATTTTCTTTTCACTTTCTTGTAGCATTGTTAGCACAAAAATCTCAAATTTTGATGAAGTCCAATTTGTCATTTGTGCTTCTGGTGCTGTGTGTCTGCACTTGCTCTCAGCCAAAAGCAGTGTGTTGTGCTTCTGGAATCACCACTTTACTCAGGGTCGTGGAGATTTCCTCCTGTCCACAGTTTTCTGTCTCACATCA
The DNA here is from genome assembly GCA_963575035.1 of Avahi laniger. Lineage (NCBI taxonomy): Eukaryota > Metazoa > Chordata > Mammalia > Primates > Indriidae > Avahi > Avahi laniger. The sequence goes on along the minus strand of CAUYSK010002539.1, from coordinate 13,375 downwards.
AGGTCTATGATTCCCTTGGGGTTAGGTTTGTGTGTGGCATGATGCAAGGGCCCAGTGTCGTTCTTTCACATGTCGACAGCCAAGTGCTTAACCATTGTTTCTTGGAAAGACTGTTCTTCCCCATTGAATTCTTTTGGCATCCCTGTGGAAAATCCATTGACCATTAATGTATGAATTTATTTTTGGACTTTCAATATCTATTCGTATGACAGAACCACATTATCTTAATTACAATAGATGTATGTTAAGTTTTGAAACTGGGAAGGGTGAACCTTCAACTTTGTTCTTCCTTTTCAAGACTTTTGGCTATTCTTGGTCTCTTGTATTTCCATATGATTTTTAAGATCAGTTTGTCAATGTCTATAAAAAAGCATCTTATTATTTTGTTAGGGATTTTGTTGAATATGTAGGCAAATTTTGGGAGGATTGCTATCTTAATAGTATTAAGCATTCTGATCTATAAACATAGAATGCTTCATTTATTTAGATCTTGTTAATTTCTTTCAACAGTGTTTTGTAGTTTTCAGTGTGCACATCTTACATACTTTTTGGTTAAATTACTTCTTAAGTATATTACTTTTTGATGCTATTGTAAATGGAATTGTTTTCTTAGTTTCACTTTTAGATTATTCATTGTTAATGTATAGAAATACCATTGTTTTTTATGTATTGATCCTACATTCTGTGACTTGCTGAACTCTTTTATTAGTTCTATTACTTTTTATTGGATTTTTTAAGACTCTTTATGTACAAGATGATGTCATTTGTAAATAAAGATAGTTTTATTTTTTCTTTCCAGTACAGATGTCTTTATTTCCTTCTCTCACTTAATTGCCCTGTGGCTTGAACCTCCAACACCGTGTTGAATAGAAGAAGTGAGAGTAGCATCCTTTCCTTTTCTTTTTGAGACAGAGTCTCACTCTATTGCCTGGGCTAAAGCATCCTTTTCTTCATCATGATCTTAGGGGGAAAGAATTTGGTCTTCAACCAATGACTATGATGTTGTCTGTGGAGTTTTGGAGATACCATTATATGTGTGAAGAAGTTCTTTTCTAGTCCTAGTTTGTTGAGTGTTTTGTCATAAAAAGATGTAGAATTTTGTCAAATGCCTTTTTTTGGCATGTCTTGAGATGATCATGAGGTTATTGTCTTATACTTTATAAACAAGGTGTACTAAATTGATGCTTTGATGTTAAACAAATCTTGTATCCTTGGGAAAAATCCCACTTGGTCATGGAGTATTACTTTTATATCTTGCTGGATTTTGTTTTCTTGTTGAGGATTTTTGAGTCTATGTTTGCGATGATTCTGATCTGTTGTTTTCTTGTGGTGTCTTTTTCTGGTTTTGGTATCAGCCTAATGCTGGCCTCATAGAATGAACTGGGTTGTGTTCTGTCATCTTCTATTTTATGGACGAGTTTGAGGAGGGTTGGTATTAATTATTCTCCAAATGTTTGCTAGAATTCTTCAGTGAGGCCATCTGGGCACATGCTTTACTTTGTGGAAGTTTTAAAATTGTGAATTTAATTTCTTTACTTACTATAAGCTTGTGGAGATTTTTAAATTCTTGAGTGAATTTTGATACTTTTTTGTCTAAGAGCTTGTACATTTGATCTAAGTTTTCAAATATGTTGATATATAGTCATTCATAGTATCTCCCAGTCCTTTTTAATTATGTAGTGTAGTGGTATTCCCCCGTTCATTTTAGATTTTAGTAATTTGAGTCTTCTCTTTTTCCCCAGAAAGGGTAAAGTTTAGCCAGTTAGTTAACCTTTTCAAAGAATAAATTGTGATTTTATTGATTTCTCTATTATTTTATATTCTCTGATTTACATCTGTATTTATTTATTTACTTATTATTTTTTATGCTATTTCCTTCCTTCTATTCACTTTGGATTTATTTTGCTTCTCTTTTTCTAGTTTATTAAACTCGAGAGTTAGATTTGAGATCTTTCTTCTTTTTTAACATGAAGTTTACAGTTATAAATCTTTTCTTGTGCACTGCCTTTGATCCCTCCTGTGAGGTGTAGTATCTGGTGTTTTTGTTTTCATTTATCCCAAAGTATAGTCTAATTTGTCTTCTTATTTCTTCTTTGAACAATTGGTTACTTAGGAATGTATTGTTTAATTTTCACATATTTGTGAGTTTCCTAAATATCCTGTTATTGATTTCTAACTTATCCATTGTGGCTGGAAAACTTACTTGATGTAATTTCATCCTTTTAAATTGATTGATTGTTTTTAATGGCTTGTTTCTATTCTGTAAAATGTTCCATTTGCTCTAGAACAGAATGTGTATTTTGCTGTTTTTGGGTGGAATGTTCTGGAGATGTCTATTAGGTCTAGTTGATTTATAGTGTGGTACAAGTTTTCTGTGTCTTGTTGATCTTTTGCTTTGTTATTTATCCATTATTTAAAGTGAAGAATGGAAGTCTGCAAATATTATTGTTGAATTGTCAATTTATCCTTTTAATTACATCAATTTTTGCATCTTTGGGACTCTGCTGTTAGGTACATATATGTTTCCAATTGCTATATCTTCCTGATGGACAGAATCTTTTATCCTTGAAAATGTCTCTTTTAATTTCTAATAACAATTATTGCCTTAAAATCTATTTTTTTCTTATTTAGTATGGCCACTCTAGCTGTCTTCTGGTTATTACTTGCATGGTATATCTTTTTTCAATCCTTTTACTTTCAAAATATTTGTGACTCAGTTTTTCTTTTGTATTAATAGATGACACATAACTGGATTATGTTTCTTATTCATTCTTTCAATCTTTGCTTTTTAATTGAACTGTTTAATCCATTGGCATTTAATGTAAATACTGATAAGGTAGGATTGACATCTGTCTTTTTGTTTTTTGTCTTCTATATGTTTTACTTCTTTGTTCTATTTCTCCAATACTTCCTGCCTTCATGTTAAGTAGATATTTTCTAGTATATCACCTTAATCCCTTTGTTGACTTTTAAAGTGTGTATATATGTATATATATATGTTTTTTTGCTACACAAAAATGTATTTTAATATCATTATTTTCCAACATCAACCATATTTGTAAAAAACATTGAAATATTAAAATAATTTGCAATGTGTTACATCTTCAGATTTGATAAAATCAAAACATTCTTATATCAAATGGAACATTTGGCAGCTAATGTGATAAAATTGAGCATGATGTATAAATTAATTTGGGACAAAAATTTTCTTCCTTTGTGATGAATGTACCTAAAATTCAATAAATTCTACATTTCTTTAATTTTTATTATGTTAAAAACCACATAATATAAAACTTACCTTATTAAACTTTCAAGTACACAGTACAGTATTATTGTTTATATGTGTGTTGCTGTGAAACAGATCTCTAGAACTTTTACTCTTGCATCACTGAAAACTTTATTTCATTGTATGGCAACCCCTCACTTATCCCTCCTTCGTGCCTCTGGCATCCACCATTCTATTTTCTGCTTCTGTGAGTTTGACTACTTCAGATGCTCCATGTAAGAGGAATCATGCAGTATTTGTTCTGCCGTGACTGGTTTATATTACTTAGTATTATGTCCTCAAGATTCATCCATGTTGTAACATAGAACAGAATTCCATTCTTTTTCAAGGCTGAATAATATTCCACTGTTTATACCACATTTTTGTTATCCATTCATCTGTTGAGAGACATTTGGGTTTTTCCACCTCTTAGCTATTGTGAATAACGCTGCAATAAACACAGGAATGGAAATATCTCTTCAAGATTCAAGATTCTCTTACCAATTCTTTTGGTTAAATACCCAGGAGTGGAATTGCTGTGTCACATAGTTCAATTTCTTACTTTTTATGGACCATCCATGCTGTTTTCCATAGTGGCTATACCATTTTACATTCTAAAACAACAGGTCAAAGGACTTAGAATTTTGCCTACATTCTAGCCAGCGTTTGTTATTTTTTAAAAAATAATGGCCATCTTAACAGATCTGAGGTGACATGTCATTGTTGTTTTGATTTGCATTTCTCTAACGTTTAGTGATATTTAGGATCATTTCCTGCACGTGTTGGCCGTTTGTATGTCTTCCTTGGAGAGATGTTTGTTCAAGTTCTTTGCCTATTTATAGATTGAATTATTTGGAGTTTTTTGCTAGTGAGTTTAGAAGTTTCTTACATATTGAAGATTAACCACTTATCAGATGTATGATTTGCAAGTATTTTCTCCCTCATTCCATAGGTTGACTCTTCACTCAGCTGATTGTTTCCTTTGCTGTTCAAAAGATTTTTGGTTTGATGTAGCTCCACTGTCCATTTTTGCTTTTGTTGCCTGTGCTTTGGAGTCGTATCCAGAAAATCACTGACAAGTCCAACGTTATGAAACTTTCTCCCTAATGTTTTCTTCTAGGAGTTTTACAGTGTCAGGTCTTACATTTAAGTCTTTAATCCATTTTGAGTTGATTTTTGTGTATAATGTAAGATAAGAGTCTCATTTCATTCTTTTGCAAGTAGATATCCACTTTTCTCAACACCTTTTGTTGAAGAGCATATCCTTTCTGCATTGCATATTCCTGACATCCTTGTTTGAAAATCAGTTGATGAAATACACAGGGATTTATTTCTAGGCTCTCTATTCTGTTTCTCTTTTTTTTTTAATTTCAGGATATTATGGGGGTGCAAACATTTTGGTTACATGTAATGCCTTTGCTACGCCCAAGCCAGGGATATGAGCATGGCCTTCCCTCACACAGTGCACTCTGCCTCCATTAGTTGAGAGTTTACCCCCCCACTACCTGACTGGCACCCAGTGAATATTACTACCACATGAGCACCTTAGTGTTGATCAGTTAGTACCAATCTGATGGCAGGTACATGTGCATGTTTTTCCGTTCTTGTGATACCTCATTTTGAAGGATAGACTCAATCTCTATATTATATGAGGTGCAAGATCACCATTGTTTTTTGTGGCTGAGTAGAACTCCATGGTATACATATACCACATTTTATTAATCCACCCATGTATTGATGGACACTTGGGTTGTTTCCACATCTTTGCAATTGTGAATTGTGCTGTCATAAACATTCAAGTGTAGATGTCTTTATCATAGAATGTCTTTTTTTCCTTTGGGTAGATGCCTTGTAGTGGGATTGATGGATCAAATGGTATTTCTATTTTTAGCTCTTTGAGGTATCTCCAAATTACTTTCCACAGAGGCTGTACTAATTTGCAGTCCCACCAGCAGTGTGAGAGTGTTCCAATCTCTCCACATCCATGCCAGCATTCGTTGTTTTGGGAATTTTTGATAAAAGCCATTCTCACTGGAGTTAGGTGATATCTCATTGTGGTTTTGATTTGCATTTCCCTAATGAATAGAGATGTCAAGCACTTTTTTATATGTTTTTTGGCCATTAGTCTGTCTTCTTTTGAAAAGTTTCTGTTCATGTCCTTTGCCCATTTATTGAAAGGGTTTGATATTTTTCTTGTTGATCTTAAGTTCTATATAGATTCTTGTTATTGGCTCTTTATTGGTTGTGTAAGAAGGCAAATATTTTCTCCCATTTGCTAGTTGTCTATTTGATCTAGTGATAGTTTTCTTGGCTGTGGAGAATCTTTTTAATTAGATCAGGTCCTATTTATTTATTTTTGTTGCTGCTGTGATTGCTTTGGGGTCTTGTTCATAAATTATTTGCCTAGGCTGATGTTTAAAAGAGTTTTCCCAACATTTTCTTCCAGAATTTTTAAGGTTTCATGCGTTAGGTTTAAGTTGTTGTCCATCATGAGTTGACTTTTGTGAGAGGTGGGGATCCAGTTCCAATCTTCGGCCTGTGGTTATCCAGTTTTCCCAGCACCATCAAGTATATTTTTGTGTTATTTTCTTCATGGCTGCCCTATGGGATTACAATTATTGTCTTAATTTAAAATACTGTAGTTCTGATTAATACTAACTTGATTTCAGTATTGTGTAAAAAATTGGCTCCAATTTATCTCCATTTCCCTCTACTTCCCCAACTTGATGTTATTGTTGCCATACAAATCATATATTTATATATTATAAACCCATCAACACAGTATTATAATTATTACTTTATACAGTTTTAAAAACAGCTTTTTTGAGATATAATTCACATATATACTTCACCCACTTTAAGTGTACAATTCAATGGCTTTTAGTATATTTACGAGTTGTGCATATATCACATTATTTTTAGAGAAAAAATTTAAAAATGCATTTATACTGTCTTTTATTTATACCTATGCAGTTACTTTTACTGGTGCTCTTTGTTTCTACATCTAGATTTAATTTACCATTAAATGTCTTTTTATTTCATCCCAAAGATCTCTCTTTATATTTCTTATAGGGAAGGTTTGCTATTGATGCATTGTTTCAGTTTTTTTTAAATCTTAGAATATCTTATTTAATATTATTCTTTATTTTGGAAGGATAATTTTGTTGCATATAAGAGTCTTGACAGCCTTTTTCTTTTGGTACACTGAGTATCTCTTCCATTGCCTCCTGGCATCCACAGTTTTGAATGAAAAGTTATCTGTCTTTTGCTGATTGCAAGGGTCGCTCTTTGTCTTCGACTTCCCACAGTTTGATTATAGTGTATATAGGTAATCTCTGAATTATCTTACTTGAAGTTTATTTGGTTTCTTGGATTAACATTCTCCATTAAATTTGGGAAGTTTTTTCTAGTTCTTCAAATGTTGTCTCTTCCTCTTTCCCTCCTTCCTCTTCTTTTATTCATCCCATTGTGCATATTTTGATGGGCTTGATGGCGTACCACAGGCCTCTGAGGCTCTGTTAATTGTTCTTCACTTTTTTTCTTTCAGTTCCCCAGATTGAATAATCTCCATTGATCTATCTCCAAGTTCCTTGATTTTCTCTTCTGACTTCTCAAATCTCAGATCTGATGTTTATCCCCTCTAGTGAATTTGTAATTTCTGTTTTTGTAGTTTTCTACTTTAGAATTTGTGTATATAAAAAATTTTAAAAAATTTCAATCTCTTTATTGATATTCTCTATTTAGTGAGACCTTATTTTAATACTTCATTTTAGTTCTTTAGCATAATTTCCTATAGTTCTTAGAACATATTTAAAATAGCTGAGCTTAATGTTTTTTTTAGTAAATCCAATATCAAAGTTTTCTCAGAGGTAAGTTTCTAATGATTTCCTTTTCTCACATATAGGTCATGCTTTCTTTTTTTCTTTCTATGTTTCATAAATTTTTTAAAAACTATAAAATTATAGTAATGCATTCAGCAACTGTGGAATTCAGATTCTTCCCATTTCCAGGGTTTGTTTAGTTTTCCGTTTGTTCGTTTGTTTGTTTTTTAGTGGCTTTTATGCACTAATTTTGTATAGTCTGTATTCTTTGCCCTGTGTGGCCACTGAAACTTCTACTGAGTTAGTTTAGCGATCAGCTAAAGATTGGACAGAGATGTCCTTAAATGTATGATATTACTAAAACACTTATTCTTTACTTAGGGGCTCTCTTCATCTATGTTGGGTGGCGGGCACCAGGCCCCGACAACCAGGGTTGGAGACAGGGTGTCGTGGAGGAATAAAGAAAGACAGTCAGTAATTGAAAGAGTGGGGTCAGGGGACTTAAGGCTTCTCCAGATCAAGAGCCCTGAGCTGAGTTCCTAACTTGCATTTATTTCTCTTAACAAAACAATCTCATCAATCAAGCTAAAGTTTAACTTTAAGAAATTTTACTTATACAAAAGCGGGTACTGTAGGTTTCCATTCTGATAGCAATTAAAAGCAAGAAATCATTAAACCGTAAAGAAGGACATACGTAATGCATGTGATCTTAAGAGAATACAGTAAAGATTTATATTTTCCAGTTACACATTCTTCTTAACAAAGCTATTGATCTAGGCTAAGCTATTTCTAGCCTTCTATTAAACAAACTTATTAACTATGAGCCACAAGTCATGCCTGCATTTGATCCAGTTGGACACTTCATTGAGCAGTCCTAGGGCAGCTTTCCACCCTAGGGTGTGCTATTGCTTTCAGCATCTCCTGCCTCACGACACATCCTGACCTTTAGAAAGGCAGCTGGTCTTGCGCTCAAGTTCTCATCTATACTTTCTTATGGCAGCTATATTCAGCGGTGGTCTCAACTGTTCTCGACCACTGCAACAGTTGGGCTGACCTTTAATGTTCAGCCAAGCATTTGAAAACTCTGCCTTAGCCTTCACTTCCTGGTTGAGCAGAGCTCAAATTCAGCCAGAGGTGAGAGGTTTAGGGCCTTTTCAGGTGTTTCTCGAGCATGCCCATAGCCCTACACATGTGTGTACCTTCTCAATGCCCAGAAGTGTCAGAGCTTTACAAAGCCTTTTTGGGCCTCTCATTGTTTAACTTTTCCTTTTAAGAATTTTGGTCAGACTATTTTTAGCCTCCGCTGTTATCCATTGCTTTAGGCAGTCACAAAGTTGAAAGAATTGAATCTGAATGATTTCAACAAATGCCTCTGGGGAAAAGGCTTTTTTCACTGGACAAGCTCTGAAACAGGTCACATAAAGACAGCTTTGCAAGTGGGGTCTTTGGGGAATGAACAGATAGATAAAATATGACAATTCTTTGTGTAAGAGGCTTTGAAAGATTTCTACCACATTCTGCCTCCTTCAGTGGCTGTCAGACTGCAGTTTTTTTTAATACTGTGATTCCAGGATATCAGTTTTCAAGTTTTCTGCAAAACTGGAGAGAGGAAGATGGGAACTGGACATTCTATATGCTACAAAGCACACTGTTCTTACAGAGATTCAGTTGCTTCTCTTGAATTAACACTCATAGGATTGCTGAAAGCCTTTATATAATATTAAGAGTCCTGAAAAGTTTATCTCTTTTTTTTTGCCAATTTTCTCATTGGTTTTATGAAGGAGAGAATTTTTGGAGGTCTTACTCTGCTACTTTTGCTTATGTTTGATATGCTGTGTCTTTGTTTTCATTTATGTCTACGTATTTAAAAAATTTCCTTTGAGGCTTTCTTTTGGACACATGGGTTATTTAGAAGTATGTTTTTAAATTTCTACATGTTTAGAGATTTTTCTTTTGACTTTCTGTTACTAATTTCTAGTTTAATTTCATTATGGTTAGAGAACATTATAATTTAAATTCTTTTAAATTTTTTTCAAATTTGTTTATGGTTCAGTACATATAGTTCAATTCAGTTCATAAAACATAGTACATCTTGTTTAACATTATATGGGCACTGGAAGAGAGTATACATGCTGTGGTTGCTGCATGAGTGTTCTGTGTATGTCGATTAGGTCCTGTTGCTTGATGGTTGTGGGATTTCACTATATCCTTGCTGATTTTCTGCACAAAAGTTCTATATGTTCCTGAGAGGTACAGCTTAAGTTCTTAACAATAATTGTGGATGTATGAATGATTCTCTTTGTCTTCTCTATTTTTTTTTGCTCTAAAGTGCACTTTATCAGTTAATATAGCTACTCTTTCCTGTTAAAATGAATGTTTTTAAGGTACATACTTTCCATACTTTTACTTTGAACCTATCTATGTCATTGAATTTGAAGTGAGTTTCTTATAATCATATAATTGGGTCCTGTTTTTATATCCACTTTGCCATTCCTTGTCTTTTGATTGGTGTATTTGGACCATTTGCATTAAATATAATTCTTGATATGTTAGCACTTAAATCTATCATTTTATTATTTGTTTTCTGTTTATTATCTCTGGTTTTAACTCTTTTGCTTCTCTTTTCTTGCCTTCCTGTGGATTATTTGAATATTTTTTGTTTTTTAGGATTCCACCCTGATTGATTTATAGCGATTTTGAGTATATCTCCTTGATTAGTTTTTATACTTCTTGCTCTTATTATTACAACATACATTTGTGACCTACAACAATTCACTGGTATCAACATCTCACCATTTTTAGTGAAATATTGAGACTTGACTTCTATTTAAGTCCCTATGCCTTCATGCACTTTTAAATATCATTGTCCTGAGTATTTGATGGTGTTATAATTTTATTCAATTATCAAATACGATTTATAAAATTAATGAGTGAAAGGATAGTCTAATAATTTTACTTATATTTATGATCTTTCTAATGTTCTTTATTTTTTTCTGATGCTCTAAGACTCTTTCCTATATCATTTTATTTCTATTTGAAGAACTCTCTTCAGTCAATCTTCAAGGGCATATATGCAAGCTATAAATTCTTTAGCTTTTCTTCATCTGGAAATGTTATAATTTCCTCTTTATTCCTGAAGGATAGTGATGCTGGATACAGAATTTCAGCTGACAATTTTTTTTTCTTTCACCACTTAAAGAATGTTGTGCTATTTTCTGGCTGTTAAGGTTAGGTGAGAAATCTGCCATGTACATGGTCATTCCCCTATATGCACTATGTTATTTCTCTCTGGATACTTTCAAGATTTACCGGCGTCTTTAGCTATCGAAAGTTTTATTATAATGCATCCTTGGCACGAATTTCTTTGGGTTTATCCTGCTTTGAGTTCACCCAGATTCTTGAAGCTGTAGGCTTGGGCCTTTTGCTAAATTTTGAAAGTTTTCAGCTATTATTTCTTCAGACATTAATTCATTCTCATTGTCTTTATCCTCTCTTTCTGGAACTCCAATGATATGAATGCTGGATTTGTTGTTGTTTTCTCACATGTGCCTGAGGTTCTGTTTAGTTTTTTCAGTTTATTTTCTCTCCATTGGTCAGATTTGGTAAATTCTATTGGTTTATCCTCAAGTTGACTGATTCTGTGCTGTCTCATCTTTACTTTTCAGCAAATGCAGTGATTTATAAAATTTTTGTTATTTAACTCTCAGGGGTATAATTCCCACTTGTTTCTTCTTTGTATTAATTGCTTCTATTTCTCTACTGAGATTTTCTACTTTTTTAATTTGTTTTAAGAGAATTTGTAATTGTTTAAGCATTTTTATGATGGCTGCGTTAAAATCCTTTTGAGATAATTTTAACATCTGTTTTATCTTGATGTTGGATTCAGCTGATTGTCTTCACTTATTCAAGTTGTGATTTCCTTGGTTCTTGGTAAGACGAGTCATTTTTGATTGTATCCTACAGATTTTATCTATTATGTTAAGGGACTGTGGGTTCTATTTATACATTTTTGTTTTGGCAGGCAGTCGCTGTTTAGGTTTAGCATTCAGATCTTGACCTGCTTTTTGGGCTGAGGTTACAATGACAATTTAATTTTTTGAGCCTTTGCAGTGTTGTTTTAGTCTACTTGATTTATCTGGAGCCCCCAGGGCTCCAACTGGACTCGTCTGGGGCTGCCTAAGAGGGGAGATGGGGTTCCAGGCTGAGGGGCTAAGTCTGTCTTGGTGGGGGTGGGTTGATGGGATGCCCCCTATGGCTCCTAGCTGCCCCATTGTCTCTAGGCAAGGAAGGGGAATCCCAGGACTTCAGGATCAAAGACTCTTCCTGAACCAGGCCACTTGTTCAATTCCTCTTTCTGGGTCTGTCCATCTGCCCATGTCTTCTGGTGGGAGGACAGTTTCAGGACGCTCAGGTTCGGGAGACCAGTGCAGTGAAAGAGGCATTCCAGCCTGTCTTGCTTGCTGTGACTGGGTCCTTCTCACTGGCTCCACCTTCCCATCCCATGACTCTTGGCAGAGGATAAGAATCTCGGACCAGTGCGGACAAAGGGAATTCCTGGACTGAGCTGCTCGTTGTGATGTAGGACCTCTGGCCAGGGTCACCGTGGAACTCCATGTCTGTGCAGGGGAGTGGATTCTTGAGTCTTGAGCCATTGGCCCCTTTATGGAGGTTTCGTGGACCATGTCACTGTGTCTGGGTCCCTGCAACTAGACCCTCCTGGCTGCCCTGGTATCTCTTGCTAGGGAAGGACAGTGCTTCCCTTAGCCTATTGTTGGTGGGGCTTCCAACTGAACTCTTTGATGGTGGTGGTGGGCTCACCTCGTATTTTCAGATGGATTCCTGTGTGATCCTGCGCTGGAATGAAGCTTCATTGCCTTTTGCTGCTAGATTGGGCCTGGGGCCACTTCTTCGATCGGGTGGGAGGATATAAGGCACTTGTCACAGTGCTGTTGCTTCAGTTTTGGGGTCCCAAACTAGCTTGCTTTCTTTTTGCCATCTATCTTTAGTTCTCCTTAGTTGTCTCTTGAATTATTTCCAGGGTTGTGCTTAGTGGGATAAGCAGGGAGCCGTGGATGGGTCTGTGCCAGGTGTTCCTGGGTCTACCTTTAGATTCATACCTGCTTGGCTGGATTCTAAATGTCACTGTCCAACCGGGTCCCGGGAGGTCTTTCCCAGTGGCTCTCTTTTGGCATTGTGGCTGCTGCACTTACATGATATGGCCTTGGCCATGTCCTCATGTGTATCTTCCTTCTGGTGGACATGTCCGGTGGCTCACAGCCACATTCCCAGGGCCCGGCAGCATTCCTGGCCCACAGGAGATGCTCAGTAAACGTTAGTTGCATTCTGTCTTTAATTCATCGTTTGATCAGTTAGGTGTCTTTCTGCTCTGCAGATATATTGTGAGCACAGTGGCTCACTGTGCTGAGGACAGACTTGTTGACATTAAGAATTCGAACTCTGGGGCCAAACTGCCTGGTTTTGTGTTCTGGCTCTGTGAATTGTTACCTGTGTGACCTTGGGCAGTTGCTTAAGTCATCTGTGCAGTTTCCTCAGTTGAAAAATGGAGATAGTAACAGTGCCTGCCCATTAGGGCTGTTAAAAGATGGAATAAGTTAATATTTATAAATCTTTTAGAACAGCAACTGTCACATGTGAAGCATGATATGGATCTCTTAATCAATTTTAAAATTGATCATGAAAACATCAAAGAGACAGTTCGAGTCTGACCTGTTCCAGGTGTGTACCTGTTGTTTCTGAGTGGTGACTATTTACTTCTCTTATGCACACACTGTCCCTGGATTTGAGGACCTGCTGGTCTGCAGTTCAAAGGTTGCTCCTCTACTGGTTTCTTTAAGGCTGAGATAACGATTTCAGCCCCGAGGCTTTCACAGTTGGCCAAGTTCTCCACCACGTCTCTTACAGGCTGCAGTGCTGTGATTGCAAATGGCAGTTACTGAATGTGCTTCACCCCATGCCTGGGCCCAGTGGCCTGACCCTTTGTGGATTCTGGAAGCTCTGTTATCACCTCCTCTCCTTCCTGCAACTGCAGCTCCTTGTCTCAAGATCTGAATGACCTTTTGCAAACAGGAAACCACTCTTATTAATTTATAAAATGGAGCCAATCAGGAAATGAATGATTTTGCCTTCATTCTGTTGTCGCATTAAGATATCCAGTTCTGGATCAACACATAAGTGCATATATAAGAATTGCATCTATTAGATATTGGGCAGGGGGGAGGGGGGAGGAGGGAGGAGGGGACGGGTATATGTGTACACAAAGAGTGCAATG
>CAUYSK010002538.1:0-66901 GCA_963575035.1 Avahi laniger | reverse complement strand
AATATATAATAAGTAATGTAATTATATGTGATATTTAATATATTATATATAATTATGTTATACATAAATATAATGATATATTACATATAATTATATATAATGATATATATTATATTTAATTACATATAATTACATATTTGGTATATAATATATATTTAATTATAATTAAATTATATAATTTCAAACTTTAATATAAATGGGGAAATAGAAAGTGGCTTTCTAATAAACTTTAGTATGTCAATATGAAAAAGTTTGAGAATGACTGTATTAGACAGCACCATGAAGCACTTACATGATTGCACCTCCTTAAAGTGTTTAAGTTTAGAATAACACAAGAAAAGCAGAAGCTATTCTGTGCAAAAAGCTTGGGGAAATTAAAGAGCACTAATATGAATAAACAGTAGAATAAAATTAATGTAAGGATAAATATCATGATTCTATTAATTTGTACAGGCATACCTCGAAGATATTGTGGGGTTTTGTTCCAGACTACTGTAATAAAGTAAATATTACAACAAAGTAAATTACATAAATCTTTTGGTCTCCCAATGTCTATAAAGATTATATTTATACTATTCTAAGGTCTATTGTTAATAAGTGCACAATAGTATTATATCTAAAAAAAAGATGTATATACTTTAATTAAAAATACTTTATTGCTAAAAAATGCTTTATTCTAAAAAGTTCTAATGATCATCTGAGCTTTCAGCAAATCACGTCTTTTTGCTGGTGGAAGGTCCTGCTTTGATGTGGAGGGCCTCTGACTGATCAGGTGGTGGTTGCTGAAGGTTGAGGGAGCTGAGGCAATTTCTTAAAATAAGACAACAATAAGCTGGGAACAGTGGAATGTGCCTGTAGTTCCAGCTATTCAGGAGACTGACTCAGGAAGATTGCTTGAGCCTGGACTTTGAGGCCAGCCTTGGCAACACAGTGAGACCATATCTCAGGGCGGGGCAGGGGGAGACAACACTGCTGAAGTTTGCCACATTCATGGATATTTCCTTTCAGAAGAGATTGCTCTGTAGCTCGCCATGCTTTTTGACAGCAATTTACCCACAGTAAAACAACTTTGAAATTTGGAATCAATCCTCTCAAACTCTACTACTGCTTTATCAACTAAGTTTATGTAATATTCTAAATCCTTTGTTGTCATCTCAACAATGTTTACATCATCTTCACCAGGAGTAGATACCATCTCAAGAAGTCACTTTCTTAGCTCATTCATAGATGAGCACGTTTCTTTGCAAATTCTCATCCATTGAAGTTTTATCATGAGATTTTAGCAATTCAATCACATCTTCAGGATCCACTTCTAATTCTAATTCCCTTGCTATTTCCACCACATCTGCAGTTACTTCCTCCACTAAAGTCTTGAATGCCTCAAAGATATCCATGAGGGTTGGAATAAAGTTTTTCCAAACTCTATTATATTGACTGCCTCACAGTCATCCATAAGGGTTGGAATAAAATTTTCCCAAACTCCTATTAATGTTGCTATTTTGACCTCCTCCCATGAATCATGAATGTTCTTAATGGCATCTAGAATGATGAATCATGAAACCTTTCCAGAAGGTTTTCAATTTACTTTGCCCATATCCATCAGAGGAATCCTTCTGTATGGCAGCTATAACCTTAAGAATTGTATTCTGAAATAATAAGACTAGAAAGTCGAAATTACTTCTTGACCCATGGGCTGCAGAATGGATGTTGTGTTAGTGGGCATGAAAACAACATTAATCTCCACGTATATCTGCATCAGAGCTCTTGGGTGAACAGACGGATTGTCAAGACACAGTAACATTTCGAAAGGAATCATTTTTTCTAAGCATGCCTCAACAGGGGACTAAAAATTCAGTAAACCATGCTGTAAACACATCTGTTGTCATCCAGGCTTTGGTGTTCCATTTATAGAGCATAGGCAGAGTAGATTTAGCATAATTCTTAAGAGCCCTAGGATTTTTCAGAATTGTCAGTGAGCATTGGCTTCAACTTAAAGTCACCATTAGCCCCTAACAAGAGTCAGCCTGTCTTTTGAAGTTTTGAATCTAGGCATTGATTTCTCCTCCCTAGCTATGAAAATATAGATGACATCTTCTTCTAATAGAAGGCTGTTTCATCTACACTGAAAATCCGTTATTTAGTGTGCTCACTTTCATCAATTATTTTACCTAGATTTTGTGGATAATTTGCTGCAGATTCTACATCACCACATGCTGCTTCGCCTTGGACTTTCACTTTATGGAGATGGCTTATTTTCTTAAATCTCATAAATCACCCTCTGCTAGCTTCCAGTTTTTCTTCTGAAGCTTCCTTGCCTTTCTCATCCTTGACAGAATTGAAGAGAGCTAGGGCCTTGCTCTGGAATAGACTCTGGGTTAAGGAAATGTGGCTGACTTGATCTTTTATCCAGACTGCTGAAACTTTCTCCACATCAATAAGAAGTCTGTTTCTCTTTTTTATCAGTCATAGGGTAGCACTTTTCCTTTGTGTTTACAACTTGGCTAACTATTTGGTACAAGTGGCCTAGCTTTTGGGCAATCTTAGCTTTCAACACACTTTTCTTACTAAGCTTAGTCATTTCTAACTTTTGATTTAAAGTGAGAGATGTACAAATCTTTCTTTCACTGAAACACTTAAAGTCTATTGTAGGCTTATTAATTAGCCTAATTTCAATTTTGTTGCGTCTCAGGGAATAAGAGCGACCAAGGAGCAGGAAAGCAATGGGGGATCGGCTGGTTGGTGGAGAAATCAGAAGAACACACACAGCATTTATTAAGTTTGCCATATTATCTGGGCATGGTTTGTGGTGCTCCAAAACAATTACAATAGTAACATCAAAGATCACTGATTACAGATCACCATATCATAGAAATACACTGAGATAGAAGTAATATGATAAGACAATTGACTGAAGTAAAGAAAATACCAAATTATTGTGAATCGACTGAGCCTTATCTATGAGTTTTGTATTCTGTTAAATACTATTTTTCTATATAATGACATATGTGGTAGATAAAATTCTACATTCTACAATTACCCACACCCTCGTATAATCCACTTCCCATGTGTGTGAATGGAATCTTCAACTTGCTTTTAAACAATAACATATGGTAAACGTAATGAAATGTGATTTCCATGCTATGTTGTATGACAGAAGAAATTCTGCAGATGTAATTGATGTCCCTAGTCAGTTGGATGTGAGTTAGTAGGAATGGAAATTATCTTGGGTGGGCATGACCTAATCAGGTGAGTCCTTTCAAAAATAATACAGATTTCAGAGAGCTTCTCCTGCTGATCTTGAAGAAGTAAGCTTCTATGAGTTCTATGAGCTACAAGGAAATGAATTTTCTAATAACTACATGGGATCATATGATATTATGTCCCTGGCCAACACTTTGATTGTAGTCTTGTGAGGCACTAAGCAGAGGACCCAGGTAAGCTGTGCATAGGCTCCTAACCCATGGAAGCTGTGGGACAATAAATGTGTTTTCTTTTAAGCCACTAAGTTTATTATGTAGCAATAGGAAAACCAACACAACATGAGGTAGGGTACCAATGAAGAATCACAGAAAACAGATCTTTAACTTGAAATTTAACCCACATATTCAGTATCTAGCACTTAAAATGACCTTGGACAATGCATCCTTCACTAGACGATAGATGAATAGAGAATGGATTTGAAGAAGAATCAATAGAAGTAAAATATGTGGTAGACCTCTGAGGACAGTTACAGAGTAAGGTTAAAAAGTAGTAGGGAAGGCATTATTAAATAAATTATTTCCATATATAATTTTTACAACATGAATTTATTGTGCTATAAAATTAAATATTCTAAGCTGGAAATAATGTGAAATATTTTCAATTACCTTTGTTAATCAAATGCAATGAGATCTCACTATCCCAACTTAATGATGTGTTATTTGAAGCCTATTATTTAAAGGACTCAAATATTCTTTTACACATTTCTAGTCATTACTTTGTGGGAGTTGCAGTGAACAAAACAGAAAATGATTCCTTACCCTGCGGATCTTATAGTCTAGAAAAGAGAGACAGAAAGTAAAGCTCTGGCTTGGGTGAGGCAAAGGTATTATATGTAACCAAAATGTTTATACCCTCATAATATTCTGGAATTAAAAAAAAAGAAAGTAAATAATAAACAGTAAAAAATTATGTAGTGTGTCATAAGACAATACATTAAAAAATAAAACTATAAAAGGCATTCAGGGGAGCAAGAGAGATTGCTGTAATGAATAATGTAGTGGGGATAGACCTTATTGGTCAAACACTTGATAGAGATGAGGCAGTAATTTGAAGTTGTACATAAAGGAAGATTTTCTCCAGGCAAAAGCAAAAGCTAGATCCCAGGCACTTTGGTAAGAGGATATCAGGCCTACTGGAGAAACAGCAGGAAGTCTAGGGTGGTTGCGCTGGAGTGAGCAAGAGGAGGGCATAGAATAGAAAGTGAGAAAATCAACATAGAAGCGCCAGATCACTTAAAGTCATGCAAGGATTGTAAGAACTTCGCATTTTTTCTCTGGGAGAAATTGAAAGCCATTACAGAGCCTGGGACAGAAGAGAAGTATGATCCAAGTTATATGGCTTACCACAGGGTAATTTTGACTTCTGTGTTGACAAGAGAGTTGGGCAACAAGCGTAAAAGGGAGACCAGTGGGAAGGCAATTATAATAATCTAAACAAATCAAAATACAGTGACAGTGGTAGAGGTGATGAGATGTGGTCAGATTCTGGATGTAGAGCCGATAAGATTTAAGTATCAGTAGAGTTGAAAAGAATTAAGTATCGAGGGTAAGATCTGAAAGAAATAAGAGTGTCAAGAATGGCCCCAAAGTTTTTTGACTTGAGCAACTAGAAGAGTGGAGTTTTTACCAAGGCCAAGGTGTAGATTTGCAAAGCTGACTGTGCCTTTTTAAAGAGCATCCAAATGAAAGCAGTAAATTTGAAGATCAACATCTTTAAATCTATCCTTAGTCAACTGCTACAAATATGGAAATGGAAAATTCTTGGTAAATAACTTTGCTTGCTTAATTTAAGTTTATAAGTCATAAAATTTCTTTCATTTAGTAAAATGAATCTCACTTCCTACAGACTTCCAAACATAAAAGTTCTCACATTGTTTTCATAATTACACTAATAATATCAATTATGGTGTTCACATTTTTATCAATTGAATAAAAATAGAAAATAATAAACATATTATTACCATACTATCCAAGAATCATGTCCATGATATTTGCCCAAAGCTGTTGAAAACTTATGTGCTATAAACCTGCACAGAGATGTTTGTAGCAGCTTCATTCATATTTGCCAAAACTTGGAAGCAACCAAGATATGCTTTAGTAGGTTAATGAATAAATAAACTGTGGTACATACAGACAATGGGATATAATTCAGTGATAAAAGGAAATGAGCTATCAGGCCAGGAAAAGACATAAAGGAACTTTAAATGCATATTACTCAGTTAAAGAAGACAATCTGGGCTGGGTGCAGTGGCTCACACCTGTAATCCTCACACTCTCGGAGGCCGAGGCAGGAGGATCACTTGAGGTCAGGAGTTCAAGACCAGCCTGAGCAATAGTGAGAGCCTGTCTCTACTAAAAATAGAAAAACAAATTAGCCATCTCTACTAAAAATAGAAAAAATAGAGAAAAATTAGCCAGGCATGGTGATGCATGCCTGCAGTTCTAGCTACTTGGGAGGCTGAGGCAGGAGAATCACTTGAACCCAATAATTTGAGATTGCTGTGAGCTAGGCTGACACCATGGCACTCTAGCCCAGGTGACAAAGAGAGACTCTGACTCAAAAAAAAAGATAATCTGTAAAGGTTTTATTCATAATTGCCAAAATTTGAAAGCAACAAAGATGTTCTTCAGTATGTTAACATATAAATAAACTGTGGTATATTCAGACAAAGGAATGTTACTCAGCACTAAAAATAAATGAGCTATCATGCCATGAAAAGACATTGAGCAAACCTAAATGCATAACACTAAGTGAAAAAGTCAATCTGAAAAGGCTACATACTATATGATTCCAACTTTATGACATTCTTGAAAAGGTAAAACTGTGAAGTCAGTAAAAATATCAGTTATTCCAGGGAGGGGGAGACGTTTATGGAGGGATGAATAGACAGCACACAGAAGATTTTTAGGGAAGTGAAAATACTCCATATGATACTATGATGATGGATACAAATCATTATACATTTGTCCAGGCCCATAGAATGTACAACACCAAGTGTGAACTCTAATGTAAAGTATGGACTTTGGGTAATAATGGTATGTCAATGTAGGTTCACCAGTTGTAACAAATATAGCACTCAGGTAAGAGATTTTGATAATGAGGAAGGCTAAACATATTTGGGGGCAGAGGATATATGAGTAATCTTTGTACCTTCCTCTCAATTTTGCTGTGACCTAAAACTGCTCTAAAAATTTATTCTTTTTTTTTTTTTAGAAATGTCAGTTGCAAGTCTACATGACCCTAAAACATTCAGATAAAAATAAAAATACAATAATCTAGCTACTTCTCAAATCCAGAAACAAACATCAGTATTTCAAACATTTAAAAAATTTTGTCTCCTACCATCCCAATTTCCATTTTTATCATGCTCAGGTGACAAGTGCAAGCACTCTATGTTTATCATCTCACACCATAATGATCGGACATCTGTAAGCATAATTGCACATACCTCTGCAACCTGCATTTCTCAAGCAACATAAAACAATGCAAGAAGGATATCCTCCAGGTAAACAGATACATATCTAATTCATTAGATTTTTTTTATTTTTAATAATACCTCCACAACATTTCTCTATTGATGAATATTCAAGTTATTTTCAGTTTTATGTACTGTAAATAACACTGAACACTCTTATCATATAATATCAGCATAATTTCCTTAATTTTTATTTAGAAGAAAGATTCCCAAGGTCAGATTGGTGGATCAAAGACTCTGTATAATTGTAATTAAATAGTACTTAAAAGTTTACTTCTCAAAATAGTTTTCAGCAATTCACATTTGCACTCAAATATTAATGAGGAAGCCCATTTCCCCACATTCTGGCTTGTCAAGATTCTTTTAAGTTTTGCCAACCTGATTGATGATAAACAGTATCACATTGTTGTTTGAATTAAATTTCTCTGATTATTAGTGAAGATAATTACATTTTTGTATGCTTTTTGACCTTTGTATTTCCTTTCTCTAAATTACATATACATATTGTGTAACCCTTTTTTAAATTATGATTTTTATCTTTTCAATTTACAATAGTCCTTTACACGTAAGAAATATTGACCATTAAACTGTCATAGATAATGCAGTTTTTCTAAGACAATAGTTTGTCTTTTGACTTTGTTTATAATCTTGTCATTCAGATATTTTTTACTCTTTCTTCTCAAATATATTTATCTTTTATGCCTCTGAGTTTCCTATTTTGCTTACTATGTTTCCTCTAAATTGGAGTAGAAGTTATACAATTTATTATTTTATTAGATTTTACCTTTAATCCTTTGAAATCTCAGCTGTGTTAAAGTCTTTGCCAGATGGATAAACAAATATGTCAGCACTTTTTATTAAATAAACTATTGTTTTTCTACTAAATTGTAATATTATTTCATAATTATTTTAACTCTTCTTATATCCTGATTTTATGTCTGGATTCCTCTTATGTTAAACTAATCTGTTTTTCTATTCCTGTACCAGTTCCATGCTGTTTTCATTACAATGGCTTGATAGTAAGTTTCAATATTGGGCAAGGAAAGTCTCCACTTAATATTCTTCTTTCTCATTTTTTTCTTGAATATTCAAGGACATTTATTCTTTCACATAAATTTATAAATAGTTTTAGCCAATTTTTGAAACCATTGATATTCTGCTTGGAATTGAATGAAATATATAAATTAAATTAATTTAATTAAAGGATTACTATTTTAATGGTATTATCTCTTCCCACCCAGTACTATCAGAATCTTTTAATTTGTCTGGCTATTGTTTCATGTCCTTTAATAAGATTATATTTTTTGTTTTACTTTTTAGATTAAGGATTGTAACACATCAAGACAGAAGTAAATAATATATAGATGTATAACATAATGAATAACTAAAGTTTGATCACCTTTGTAATTACCACTTAGGTCAAGAAATAGTACATTACTCTCACCTAAAAGTCCCACCACCAATGTGACTCTTCCCATCACATTCCATCTCTCTCCCCTACAGATTACTTAGAGATAATGACTATTCCAAATTTTTGCTTTACTTTAATGGAAAATTTGTTGGATGTAGGTGATTATATCATTTTCTTTATCATAAACCAATTTCAACATTAGAAAATGGATCCTATTGTTTTTAAAATTTCCCAAATGATTGTGTTTAAAAAAGATACTCACTATCATTTCAATCTTCTTAAATTTGTTAAGTCTTATTTTGTGGCCTGATATATGATCTCCCTTGGAGAACGTTTGTGTGTACTTCAGAAGAATATCTATTCTGCTGCTGTTGATGGAATATTCTGTATATGTCTGATAAGTATTTGGTCTAAGGTATAGTTTAAGTCTGATGTTTCCTTATTTATTTTCTGTCTGGATTATCTACCCATTTCTGAAAGTAGGGTATTTAAGTTCCCTACTGTTATTGTATCATAGTCTATTTTTTCAGATCTATTAATAGTTGCTTTATATATTAAGGTGCTATGATGTGAGATGCTTATATATTTACAATATTATATCCTTTTGATGAGTTGAGCTCATTATCATTATAAAATGACCTTCTTGGTCTCTTACAGTTCTTGACTTAAAATCTATTTATTTTCATATGAGTATAGATACTACTGTTATATTTGGTTTCCATTTGCCATCCCTTCACTTTCAGTCTGTGTGCCCTTACAGGTGAAGTGAGTCTCTTGTAGGCAGCATATAATTGGGTCTTATTTATTTTTATATTTTTTTATATCTACTATAGATTTTTGCTTTTGATTACCATGAGGCTTATAAAAACATCTTATATTTATAACTGGCTATTTTAAGCTGATAATAACTTCATTTGCATAAAAAAATCATGTTTTTACACCACCCACCCAACATCTTATTTTTTTTTTTTTTTGAGGCAGGGCTTGCTTAAATTTTTGATGTCAAAATTAATCTTTTTATATTGTGTATCCCTCAACAAAATATCAGCTAATATTATTTTTAATAGTTTTGTCTTTTAACCGTCATAGTATAGATATAACTTATTTTCACACCAACATTATGGTATTAAAATATTCTGAATTTGACTTTCCTTAATTTTACCAGTGAGTTTTAAACTTTCATATGTCTTTATGTTACAAATTAGGATCATTTTCTTTTAGCTTGAATAACTCTCTTTAGCAATTCTAGTAAGGAAGTTCTAGTGGTCATGAACTCCCTCAGCTTTTGTTTGTCTGGGAGTCTTTACTTTGCCTTCATTTGTAAAATATAGCTTTGCTACATATAATATTCTTGATTGCCAGGTTTTTTTTCCTTTAGCACTTTCAACATAACACCCCAGTCTCTCTCCTTGCAAGGTCTTTGCTCATAAATCCATTAAGTAACTCTCTTATATATGTTATTTGGTTCTTTTCCCTTTCTAGTTAAAGGATCCTCTCTTCCTTGATTTTTGATAGTTTGATTACTATATGTCTCTCTGTAGTCTTGTTTTTCAGAGCAAACTGAACACAAAAGGTATTTTAATTTGGAAGATGTTTTATTCATCAATGCATACCTAAGAGCATGACATGTAGCAAACACTCAAAAATTTTTATTAACTTAATAAATCAGACAAAAATGTTTATGTGCGCACATAAGTTCATTAACCTAAGTTTCATCAATTTGAAATATTATTATTCCCCTGAAAAAAAATTCAAATCAGTACCCAAAAATGTATTATATCTCAAATTCACTATGTTGATGGAATTTTAAGTTGAAAACACTGCTTCTGCAAAATAGATTTGCGATTTGCTAAAACATATTAAAAACTTGAGTTTTGGTTTTTGGTGCCAATGGGGGAAAATACCACTAGTAGTTTTCAACTGGATTTTGTCCTGTTCATCTGAATTAAATTATATTTTTCTCAGTTTCAGATGAATAAACACATTCCACAATGGCATTGTGTCAGTAGAATAATGCACCTGGAATATGTTAATTTCCTTAATGACATCACAGTGTTTTCCTAATAGGCTAATCATATCCAGACAATGAGATTATCATGATTTGTACATTTAGAAAAAAGTACTTTATTCCAGCTTTATTATCACTGAAATCGATATCCTGACTAATTAATTTAAGGTATAAATTTTGTATGACAATATTTTCTCCCAGGCTTTTAATGGTTATGTATTTTCTGATACTATTTAATTATCACCTTGATTTGACATATGCTCTTAAAATAACATTTAGAATTCTATGCCCATATTTAAAATGCTGGAGAAAAGAACCTATATGCATGTTTAGTAATTTAAGTCAAGCTAATGGCACCACATGTTTTCTATTATGATATGGTTACAATTTTGCATGTTGAATATGTGGAATACATTTTTGACTCTGTTTATCCACATCCTCTAAAGTTTATACCCCCCTTGATGTAATCCTATACTTATACTACCTAGAGAATTGAGCCAAAACAATCAATTCTCTTATTTTTGTCCCATTATAAACACCAGATTTCACTGAACCCATAAATATATTAGAATTTGTTATACCTATATAAGGCAGAAAACAGAATATCTACTCCCTGATACTTTATTTCTTTTTGCCCAGCATGCTTTATATTACTATAAATAAAAAATTAATAATTATTTTCCTGTGATAATTATTTGACATCTATATGCAAAAAAAGAAACATAATTAAAATAGTTCAGGAACATAATTCTATAGATTTATCCATTTTAATACATAAGTTGTGTATATATGCAAATTGAATCTTATTTCAAATATTTATAAAATAATTTATAATTGCTTCTGGGTATAAATCAGTGAGCCAAGTTAAAGCCACATTACTTAAGGGAAAAAAGGATGACAAAAGTGACAATCCACAGATATATCATCCCTGAAAGTTTTGCAATTCTTAGAAAAGTTTATTTCATTTTGAGTTTGTTAAACAGATTCAATGATTTTAGCAAAAGAACTTAAGCATTCCAAATATTTTTACAAATTTGAAGTTCTTGCATAGCTGTTAATTTTTCTGCAAATGTAGTTAGTGTCAAGGAGTAGAATAACAACAGTGATTCTAGCAGGAGTTGGTCATTATAAAGAATCCAA
Source organism: Avahi laniger (assembly GCA_963575035.1). Lineage (NCBI taxonomy): Eukaryota > Metazoa > Chordata > Mammalia > Primates > Indriidae > Avahi > Avahi laniger. Next base: position 55,606 of record CAUYSK010002538.1, on the reverse strand, counting down.
AGAAAACAACACTGAAGGGTATGACATGCTAAGGGGTCATTTTGACTGATCTATTTAGCATTTCATTGGGGCCTATAATAAACTCAAAAACTTGTTGACTGTCTTGCTAGCTTACTATGATATCTGGCTTTCAAATTATTTTCTACTGATTTTGTCACATAATAGTAGTAGCTTTATGAGATAAAGTAGACTAGGCAGAAGAAATTAGGAGAGAAATAAACATTTTTCCACATTTGCTAAAGAAATTGGATTCATGGCAGACACAATTGAGAGTGCTTTTAGCCCTGGGAAGCCTTTTTCTGTAAAACTTTGCTGGTTCCTTGAAGTTGGTATGATTTTGGTATTTCACTTTCCACTTATACAGATGGGATTCTATTAGACCTACTCAATACTTTCTTACACATTTAGTTAATGAGCTTCGCAAGTAGTTGATAACTTTTAAGAAAGATCCTAGTGCCATTTTCCAAAAAAAGCCTCCATAAACCTCAAGTAGATTTATTTGAAGTCACCATATGTCTCAATATACTATATTAGGCAGTATGGTTTAGTGTAATAAACATGGGCTTTGGAACTCTGCAGACCTACATCCAAATGCTAGCTCTGCCACTGATACCAATTTCTAATTGCAGGCAAGCTATATAACTATACAAAATTTAATTTTCTTACCAGTAAAATGAGAATTGAGAATTAGAATATATGAGAAAATAAATGTCTCTCTTGGAACATGGGGCAACATTTTTCTGTGTTGCTAATACACTACCTTCTGAAATTTAACTGACACCTAAATATATGAACCCAGGTAGAGCCTCGATCATAGGAGGTATTCAACTGATTTTACTTCTCTTCTCTGAGAAGTCATTAAAATTAATGACTTAATTATATCATTCTATCACTACATACTCAGAGTATCAAAATACTAAATCAATCAAGAGTTGGTCAACTTGTCACAGCAGGCTACGATGAGTTTAAAATATATTCATTTAAATGAAATTGGTGACTTTGTAAACTACATTAGGGGATTTTCAAATGTCCTAATTTTCCCAAGACAATTAAGTGATCGAGTTCTGTAAGAGAAAAAAATGAACTCTGCCTTTACCATTGCATTGGGAAGTTGTTACAGTGATATATTGAGCCATCTCAAGATCAGGGATCAGCAAATTTTCTCTGCAAAGACTAGATAGTAATTATTTTAGGATTTACATGACATTAGGTTTTTGTTGAAACTATTCAACACTGCCTTCATAGTATACATTGGCCATAAAGAGTAGGTAAACAATAGGATGTAGCTATGTTACAATAAAACTTTATTCACAAAAATTGGTGATGAGCCAGCTGTGACCCACAGGCTGTGGTTTTCCAAGTCCTGCTGATCTCCATACTGATGACCTCTTAATACTTTACCAATTATCACTTACATGATTCTCTATAATCCTGGCATTTCCTGTCAGTTAACAAGATGACCAGGACTATATACAGAGATTTAGAAAATATATTAAAAGAATAATTACATATTAAAAATTATATATAATTTCTAATCATATTCTGTTTCTTTACAAAATTTAGTAGAAAAATATAGGAGAGTGGACAGAGAGAGAAAGATGGCTAAATTTATAAGTAATAGCATGATTTCTCACTAACATAAAAACTAAATATAATACATCTTCCAATCCCATAGACCATAGCTTAAAGCTCTAATCAATCACAAGAGCATTTGAAATTATTTGTTATCACTGTCATTAACTGGTATGCTAATTACAATTTATGTCAATACCCAGTCAAGAATGACAGAAAATTGTCACTAGGTAACTACAGTAGCTGAAGACAATGTGAAAAAACCAAAACATTTTAAATTTATCCACCCACTTAAAATAGGATTAAGTCCAAGAATTATAAATCACTGGTTCAATAAATGCAAAAGAATTTTAACATGTTTGAACAAATGGAGAGAAGAATAAAGATATTGCAAAACATTTGGTAAGCCTCCTCCACAAAGCATGTTACAAACCACAGAACTTGAAAACAAAGTTAAAAGAAGTAAAAGATTGTTGTGAAGATGATTGAATAGTTTTCCTCCACTTTACTAAAAGTCTTTCTAAAGATCAACATTAAAACAACTCATTTTTTTCTAATTGGTCAATTAGCCCCCTCTTATTAGATTATAAACTCAGAGGGATGGACAATGTATTATTCATCATCTTTCTAAGTACAAGATATGAATAATATGTGTACACTGTTCAAAATTAGTAAGTCTTAAGCAAATTATTATTCAATTGCATTTAATGATCTACTAGCCCTAATGGAGTATAGAAATCATGACGATGTTTATTGTTATCTCAAAACCCACTCATCCAAATAGTAGGATAATCCCTGAAAGGGTAAAACTCTATCTTCCATCTCTAAATGATGTGCTGCAAAGACCAGAGTTCTTATGAAAAGACTGGAGAATTCAGAGCTGCACCCTTAAGCAATTCAAAGCAGGCTCCTGTCCCTCTTAATTAAATGAATCCCTCAGCACTGCATGAATAGGCTGCTTTCCAGGATAGAAGAGATGTCACACAGATGTTCCCAAGAAAATTTCCAAAAGGTTTACCTTGCTGGGAAAGAATGATTCCATTCAAAGTAAAACTTTACCAATCCTGTAAGAATGAACAAGAACAGAAGGACTGGAATTCCCCTCTTTCTAAAGGAACAGCACACACAAAGTACAACCAGACACATATTCAGAATGTCCAGATGTCTTCACCATGCAGGGAAATTTTTAAAACACTACAGAAATAAGAAAAGGCACTGAGAGAATGATGAGAAGGTGTTGCAAATCTAAGAAGTGAGAATACACAGACCTCTCTTGGATTGCCAATTTGATTAGCTCTTCTTCATGGAAAGATGCTTTAGCCATTACCATGCCAAAAGAAGGACCCAAAACTATGCCTGGTTTCAGGTCAAAGATGAGAGAAAGAAATGCCAAGAAGACAAACACTTACAGAAGAAACCTGCAAAACAAGGCAGTAAAGGATAGGTTTTATAGATCTGCAATACGGAAGAAGAAATCAGTATGGAATAGATCATGTCTGCTTTTGAATTTTAATGCAGATGATGGAACAAGAGGGCATACATAAAAATTAGGGAAAATCTGATTTGAAACAGATGTCAGGCAGCCCTTCATTGCAAAGAGTCATAAATGAATGTATGGAATATCAGACAGAATAAACTCTTCAAGTGAATAATGAACCTGTTAAAAAAAAAAACAACTGCATATCATCCCTTATTAGAAGAGATTATAAAACACTATGAAGCTTTATTGGATGACTACAGTGTCTTCAATTTTAATATTAATTAATTTTTATCATTTTATAACAACTAAAATGTGTTCACTAGAATTAAATGAAGAGCATAAAGCTGAGAATTAACATATGGACAGGATTTTAGGTTTCTGATTTGGAGTGTTCTGTCACTCTACTATCTTGGCATTACAGTCTCACATGGTAAATTTGATGATTTCCAAGTTACAAAAAATTAGATTGTTTTGAAGACTAGAGTTCTCTAACATATTGTCTTTTTATTTTAGGGAAAATGTAAGGAAGAACAGTACCTTCATTTTTGCTATAATTCTAATAACATTGTAACTCTCCTGAGCAATTTTTTTTGATTTATTTCATGGACACTTGAAATTGAGTAACTGAACTTTTCTTAGTGGCAAATAGGAATTTTAGAGCAACTGAGTAACTTTGACATAACTATTTCTGCCCTGTTCCTACACTCTTCCATTTTATGTCATTCACTGCATTTGCTTTACTTTCTTCTTTTGCAAACATTTTTATTACATTCTAATTTGCTGTATTATATATAACCTTTAAGGTTATCTTAAATTATTTGGAACAAAAGGAAGCATAATTAAGTACTCGGATCCTTCCTACAGAAATGTACCATATAATATAAAATCCCTGATCACTGTTTTAGTTTATCTCAATTCAGTTAGTATTGGCCTTACATAAGGTATCCAGAAAACACAATTTATTGGGTACCGAACACTGTCGTTGTTTCAAATAAGAATATACAAAGAGGTTCAATGAAACATCAAAACAAAGCAAACGATTCTACAAAAGGAATACAGAAACTGAGAATTCTGTGAAAAATCCAGTTTTATAAAATATCCATGGATCACAGGGATTAAGAAAATGTATCTGCTCCTATAGCTCCCAGCCCAATGTCTCAACAATGAATGCTGCTTTCAACATCATGGTGCTGAGCCCCCAACCCTCATCAGAATTCACATTTTATGACATATACGTGATCGCTGAAATTGGCATAGGTATACAGCCTCTGGCTCCTGCCCCATAATGCTGTTTCTTCTTTCATTTTTATTCTTTCAATTCCAGAAGCCCATTTATTATATAAAACTCACAACCATGAAACTTAGCCCACAAGACCTTGGTTGTACCCAGTGAATTCCCTGCTAATCTACTACTTGCTTTTTGACTATGAGTGTTTGGGAATGGAAGGAAATAAAAAAGGCACACTGGGATTTCATGGATTCTGAAGCTGCCATACACAATCTCCTGATAAAACTCATATTTCATGTTTCTCTTACTTAATAATCTTCTTTAATAGCCCAGGCATTAACATTTTTTATCTTTGACCTTATCTCAGAAGAATATCAATAAAAACTACAAATATAGTTAATTAGAAGAAGCATATTTACCTGCTATGTATCTCTGTATTAAACTAAGCTTTCAACAATTTTCAGTTTATTAAACGCATGTCAAATTTCTCATTTTTTCTCACTTGAGAGAATTTCATTATCTAATGATAAAAATCTATTTTTTATAGACTTCTTGCTAAAAGTAAACTAGTGAGCAACTCACTCATTGGAAACCATTCAATTTTCAGACTAACCTTTCAATTCACAGCATTCTTAATCTAAAAGATACGAATTCAACACCAAGAACAATAATCGTATACATTATGTAGTACTTTGTACTTCATAATACGCTTTAAGATAAATTGTTTCGTATGATCCTCACGAAAATCCATTTTATTATCTCAAGTTACGGATAAAAAATATGAAGTTCAGAGAGATTAGTTGACTTTCCTTGGATCATTAAATGATACAGCCAGGCCTCTGGTTCCTAGTCTAGAATTCTTTGCTCTGTCTCATGCTAGAGGTTAACATTAATTTCATTAAGTCAATGTAATATCAACAAGTTGACTCTGACAATTTGCAGTTGTTTCTCTAAAGGCTTATTTTTCTTCACCTAAACATTGCCTTCCTATTGATATCTCTTTGACAATAAATTACTAGAAGAACTTTAAAGTCATAGTTAGGCTGCACATAAAAACTTGCAGGAGGAACATGAGAGTACAAAGTATGTCCTGAGGATGGTGTGTGTTAGGCTCCTAAGTCTCAGAAAGAAATGCTGGAATTCTTACGAAGAAGAGGAATTCACAGATGCTTTTATGATTTGCATCTAAATTAACTCAAGCTATGTCTGCACTGCCAAAATGAAATTACAGCATTCTTTTAAACATGACATACAATCAAATATTTTCTAAATATCGTTAAGGAGCTAAAAAGAAAAATAAATGACCAATACTGTTTTAGCATAAAAAACAGAGACCCAGATGTAAGGTAGATCAGATGTAAGTTACAGAGTTTGCAGCACCCTGAAAGAGTACATTCTCCTTACGAGCATCAACACTTCATTTTTAAAAGCAATTATTCACCAGAGGGCCAAGCATTATTAAACAAATGCAAAGATCTGGAAAGGGCTTCTTTGCACATGCTATATTCATCCTCTGAAGTGGTGGTTTAAACAAACCTGTAAAATTCGATTTCAAAATATATTACTTCAAATTAACCTGATCTCTTGTAGAAGATAACAATGTTTGTGCTTCCCCATCAATACTTTGAAATAAGCTAAGCTTTTGATGTTATTTTAACTTTCTGTGTACCCAGAGCTGAAAAGCCAGTATCATCTTGCTCTTGATAAAAATGGAACAATTGGCCATTAAGAAATTAAAATAGTTGCTCAAATTGATGTTAACCAAGACTAGGATCAAAATTAGAGAAAGAGCATCATTGGTCCATGCCATTAAAAAATTGAACAAAGCTTTTCTTTAAATATGTTCACTGTAAAGAAGAAAAGGAGGAAGGAAAAGAAAGGAGAAGAGGGGTGGAAAAGGGGAAAGGAAGAAAGGAATGAAGGAAGGGAGGGAACAAAGGAGGGAGGCATCTGAGACTGCAATTTAATGAGCTACATTTCTTCTAAATGTTTACTAAACAATTATTCAAAGACTGAAAGGGAGTGTTTAGGAAAAATAACAACATTTCTTCAACCACAAAACAATAGTATATGTCTCCACACTGTTCATTAATAATTCAGCTATTATCATCAAATTTGCTTAATGATTTCAAGTGTGAAACTCACAAAATGTCATTTCAGTTCATTCTTAGCATGTTGTCTTGGCAGTCAGTGGAGAGAATTATAGGATTCAGTGGTCTGGCTATATATAAAACAAAGGCAGAAATATAAAAATCTCTTCTTCAAATGCTTGACTGATGTAATGATTTTAATGACTTGCATACTATTGTTCCTCATTCTTAGGATTGGATTATATTTCTGGAAACTGACTTGACTGATTGAGTTTCATCCAGTCTCACTCTGGATTTTGCTGCTGAACATGATCATTCCTACCACATGAACAGCAGGAGCCAAGCATCTGCCTCTTTATTGTAGCTTCCATGGTATTATTTTTGAATATGTGAGCCAGGGGGGCCTTGCTGAATGAAGTCCATGATTCAAATCATAAAATTTTTCATACCCCAGAGAACCCTTTGGAGGCAACCCAAAGGTGAAATACAACTTCAATCCCAATGAGCTATTTACTACAGACCCATGAGGCACAATTGAAGTAGGCTTTAAGAGCAGCATTTCTCAAAGTGAAGTCTACGAACCAACTGCCTTGGATACCTGCAGTGATGAATAAAAGATGAAGATTCCTGGGCACCTCTTGAGATTTACCCAATCATAATTTCTAGAAACAAGTCCCAAGCATCTGCACAAGCTCACCTGGTTATTTTTACAAACCCTAAAATTTTAAAAGCCACCGTTCTAATTTTTTTCTCATTTTTTTAAAGTTTTGAGTCCACACAACTTTCAGATGCCAATAAAGTTCCCCTGAAGAAGACTTACAAAACATTTTTTTTTTTTGGACGAAGCACAGTATCTTATTATAGGCTGTCATGGAACCCAAATGGGTAGGGTAGGGAATGGGTAGAGACTGGAAAAATGCCACGCCAGGTTGCCAAGTATAAAACTGCAATAATACAGTTGCATCAAGAAAAATCATGGGATAGATTTCTCCAAAAATATGTTATGATATAAAATATGAATTTAGTTTAAGATTTATTGTGGATATTTTTTCCCAAACTAGACAATAGTGCTGATGATACAGTATTGACACGCATACATACAGCATATAGGTAGAAGTATATGGTAGAAAAACAGGTTCTTTCTTTGCCGTATCCACATTTGCCACATATGCTGGAAGTTATTAACATCCTGTTGAAGAGGTCAGACTTTTCTTACTGTGCTTGTTTTTTCTTAGGGAAATCCATTGCCCTCTAAATGAGGAAGCATTTAGTTACCAAGCTATTCCTGGTTTAAAATTAATTTGCAAACTTTGCCTTGTAAACACTTACAGATATACCACAGAAGTCCCTAGAGCTACTCTGGAATTGGCCCAAATTTATCTCAAACATATCTTGCTTATGTAAAATAAATATTGAAACCATTATTCCAGAGAAACTATTTTTCTAAATTGTTTGCTTTTCAAACTGAAAGTCAGGGACATCACCTTGGAAGTTGAAAGTGCAAAGGCATGTTTGGTGAGCCTGCCAGTGCTGAATAGGAATTATAGACACAATTGCCTCCCCGCCTTCCCACTCACATGGTCTCTGCTGCTCACCTTCACCTGTCCTTTATAAAAGGAGAAAAATAACTGGACATACAGAGCAGAGCTCTAATTTAGGCTTATTCGCATAGACTTTCCACCTCCTTTCAATATTTCCTCTGCCTCTGGCATTGGCAAACTATGGTCCATGGGCCAATATATCCTTCAGCTAGTTTTTGTAAACAAACTTTTATTGGAACACAGCCACTTGTTTACATAATGTCTATGGCTGTTTTCCCATTGCAAAGTCAGAGTTGAATAGTGGCAAAGAGACCCTAGGGCCCACAAAGCTAAAAATATTTACAGATAAAATTTGCCTGCCACTAATCTAGATAATATTTACAGTTGCCTCAGTAGTAATCCTTATCAGAAGCATGCAGAGGTAGAGATGGTGAATGTCCAGTATGATAAAGGAGGAAAATTTACACGAATGTTATCACAGGAAAAATTGATATCTTGATCTTCAAAAGTGAAAAATGTCCACTCTTCTTAAACAAAATAATTTCTTTAAAAAGTGAAGATTTCACTGAATTGCTATTTTGAAAAGGAGGTCAGAAATAACCAAGATAAAATTGACTGTAGACGCAGTACATCCCCAAACTTTTCTTCATATACTGCACCTGCCTTTTTGCTGTATGCTTAATTTTGATAAATATATAATAAACCACCTAATTGCCCCAGATAAATACCAACAATTTCTTCTTCTTGCTCTCCTATATTCTCTCATCAATTCACTCACTCAACAATTACTGAATAAGTACCTGTGCTAGGCACTTGGTATACAATAATGAACAAACTGACAGGGATCTATTTTCACAGAAAAGTTTCTCAAGTGCAAATTTTGAACTTATATTTCAATATATAAGTAAAGAGAAAAATATCAGACCATAAAATCTTTATTCTCCAGATTAAGTAGATCATATTGTGATACAGAATCAGGCAATGAAACCTAATACGAAATACTGATTATAATATAGATTACTGTCAATTAATTTTCCATAGCATGATCTTTTTTTATAGTAGTGTAAATCACATTGTTACTACTTTTATTAAAACCTTTAGTAACCCTACTCACAGAGCCAAATGAAGAGGAGATTCAGACAGGTAAACTTGTAACTACAACAGAGTCTAGTGAGGTCTAGGAGAAAGAACACGTGGCATGTTCGGGAAGTAACATGGTATGGGGTGATTGGGAGGAAGAACTTCCTCATGGAAAGCCTTCCACATAAAGTGATATTTAAGGTCAGATCTGAAGAACATCGTAGGAAATTTTAAAAAGAGGAAATAAAGAGGGAATGAAGAAAGAAGATGATGCCAGATCATACATGGTCATATTGACTATGTGAAAAAGTGTGGTTGCTCTTTATGGTTTTTTCATTGAGAAAAATGGGAAGCAATTAGAAATTTTAAATAAGGAGTAGGAAGATAACATTTTTCTTCATAAAGACTGCTCTGGCTGCATAGAAGAAAAGTGAACTGGAGAAGAATAAAGTCTGGAGGCACTAAGACCACTTGAGAAGCTGGTATAGAAGTTCAAGGAAGAGATGGCGGAGGTGATGCATGGTGGTGTTGCAGAAATGACATTAAGTAGAGACTCAAGAGGCATTAAAATCAATGGAACATAATAATTTTTCAGAATTTGGAATTGAAGAAAATAAGGGAATAAATCAGGAATGACTTTTAGTTTTTTGTCTTGGGCAACTGCCTGGGTTGTGGTGGCATTTACCATGCTTGGGATCACAATGGGAAGTGAGTTAGGGAGGAAAAAATGATGAGTTCAGTTTGGAACACATTGAGTGTCTAGTACCTAAGGAACATCCAGGTGGCATATAGAACATGTAGGTGAATAGCACTCCTGGGGCCCAAGAGGCTGAAGATAAGGATAAATCATCAGTCTATCCATAATAATTGATAGCACTGGAGTGGATGAGATTACCCAGGTTGCTTAATTAGAGTGAGAGAGGAAGAGCCCAGAACGGCATCCACCAGGTAGAACATGAGAATTCTGAATTAAGGAAAAAAGAAGGTTAAAGTGGAGTTAAGGAGGCAGGAGACAATCTATTGAGTGTTGGATCATGAGAGTCAAAAGAGAGGGTTTCATGAAGAAAAGAATGATCAATTATACATTTCTGAGAAATAAAATTATGATATGACCTAAAACATGTTCCTTAGATTTACTGTCATTGTCAATTTTGGTGACAGCAGCTGGGATAGGGACAGAAGCCATACTGCAGAAGGTTGAGAAGTCAGTGAAGAAACAATGTGGAGCAACAAATTTCGATGATGCTTCCCGTATGTTTAACTATGGAGGAGAAGAGACATAGGGTAGTAGCTGGGGAAAAACATCAGGTGGAGGTTATGGCCAGGAAAGCACATGAACAGTGCTTCTAGAAAGCTATCAATGTTCCATATATTTTTTTTAATTTTTAAAAATTGTTTTTACAGTGTCTCTGTCACTCAGGTTGGAGTGCAGTGGCCCAATCATGGCTCACTGCAGCCTTGAACTCCTGGGCTCAAGTACAGTGATCCTCCTGCCTCAGCATCTCAAGTAGCTGGAACTACAGGTGCAAGCCACCACATCCAGCTAATTTTTAAATTTCTGGTAGAGACAGTGTCTCACTCTGTTGCTCAGGCTGGTCTCAAATTCCTAGGCTCAAGGGATCCTCCTGCCTGAGACTACCAAAGTGCTAGGATTACAGCATGAGCCACTGCACCTGGCCTAATGTTCTAAGTTTTTAACCTGCTGTATAGTCACGTGGCTGTTTGCATTTCAAATAATAAACTGAAGCTTTTCAAATAAAAATCTGAATTTTGTTTTATGTACTTTTTGTTTATAATATTTTCTAATTTTAAAAATATGTATAAAGACATTATTTTAAAAGCCACAGAAGAAATGTAAAAGAATAAATCTAACAAAAATCTGTGTGAAGAATCTGAAAAACATTATAAATCTTCATTGAAAGACTTTTTTTAAAAAATTCTCTCTATTTAGAAATGTTTATCATGCTTTTTTATAGGAACACCAAGAATCACTGATATGTGCATTCTCTCAAAGTGACTTACAGATTAAATGCAATTCCAGTCAAAATTCATATAGGGCTTTTTTATGAAACATAAAAAGCTAATTCTAAAATCCAATGACATTCAAAACCTTAAGAACAGCAGAAACATGCCTAAAAAATAAAAAGATGAGATGACTTGCTTGCTAAATATCAAGAGTTATTATAATGTATCATGAATACAACAGATAGGAGGTACAGAGATAAATAAATGAGTGAACAGAGATAGAATAGAAATGAACTCAAACATATACAAATGAGTTGCAACTCAACTGACATTGCAGATTGATGAGGAAAGGATTGACTATTCAATAAAAATGTGGGGAGAATCATTATTCATATGAAAAAGGAAAAATAGGATCTTTACCTCACACTCTATATAAATCTTATATGCCAGATATATTAAGTATTTTCTTTTTATAAAGTAAAAATCTATAACCTTCAAATCATCAATTAGAATAGTGTTTTAATGACCTTCAGGTAAGAAAAAATTTATTAACAAGACATAAAAGGTACAAATATAAAGAAAAAGATCGATAATTCCACTACATTAAAATTAAAAACTTTGGTTCCTTAAAATATACCATGAAGAAAATAAAAAGACAAGCTACCACCTGAAAGTAAACGTTTGCAGTAACTGAAAATAGCAAGGTTTAGTATTTAGGACATATAAAAGTTATTACCCAATAAGAAAAGAAAAACAAACTCAAAGTAAAAATTGCAATAGATATAAACATGCATTTAGCATGGACCACAAACCTGTTAAAACATGCATCCTCATCAGTAATCAGGAAATTCAATTTAAAACCTCAATGTGATAAAATCTCATGCAAAAATTTTAAAGTGTCAATTTTAGCAAAAATGTGGGACAAGAGTAACTCTTAGCCACTGCTGGAGTATGTGTAAATTGGTACAACCACTTTGAAAACTATTTGGCATTTAAAGTTAAACATGTACATATGCAGCAGCCTTATAATTCTGCTAAGAGAAAATTCTCCACCTATGTACTAGGAAACTAATATAAGAACATGCATAGCAACATTATTCCTAATAACAACAATCAGAAATGTCTATCAAAACAATGCTCAACAAGGTGTATTAGGCTATTGGTTTCATGTAGTTCTGTGTGATATGTGGAGTGGAGAAATAAGTTATAGTATATTCACATATTGAAATTCTCTAGAGCAATGAAAATGAATGATGTACTATACACATCAATAAAAGTAAATAATATTGAGCAAAAGATAAAAGGCATAGAACATATGCAGCATATATTATGATTCCGTTTTCATGGAATAATTTAAATATACTGTTAGGGTAAAAACATGTAGTTGGACACAAAATACAGAAAGGAAGAGGAATATAATGTGGTAAGGATACACAGATCTGGGAATAACATTTTATTTCTTAAGCTGGATAGGGGGTACATGGGTGTTGATTTTATTTGTTATAATTTTACAGTATATATATAAATTTTATATACTTCTTTGTATGTATATTTTCTAAATCTGTTTAAGGAAAAAACCATATGCCTTAAAAGATACAGAATCTTTGATGAAAAAATTAACCAATAAATTTTATCCATTCCCTTGACATTTGAAATTGATTTTTTAAAAATCCTTCAACATAAGGTAGGTAAGTAGTAAACAGTCATCAAGCTAAGAAGAAAAAATATCTAACAAAATAGTTACAAGGGCAAAAATTACAAAGAAAAAAGACTAACTGGGTTAAAAGTAGAGGAGTAAGGTGAAGGCAGATGAGAAAATATTGAACAGCGTTAAGGAAAATTAGCATATGGCTCTCTGCATGCTGCTTTGTGTTGCCTTTAAATATATAAAGAATTAAAGATTCAAAAACAACAGATAAGGGGAAACAGCTATTTTTCTGGAAAAATCAAAGAAGAGTTTCTAGCTTCACTTTGTAAGTTTTCACGGGGGAAAAAGTTTATCCTCTGTTTTTATAAGTCATGTTTCATTAATGCGAAAAATATAGGCAAGAAGGAAAGAATATTCCAACATGAATGCACTTAAAAATTTACTCAACATTTTACTACTGTAATGTAACAAACATATACATAGAGATGTGTCATAATAAAAGAGTGATTCTTTATGTGGCTGTGTACAATAATAAACCTGAAAAAGACCAAAAACTCCCAGAGGGTTTGAGTATTATTTTTTGGTAGTATTAAGGTATTTTATTCAGGGGAGGTAGCTGAATACTGGAAGGGATAAGAAATGATATATAAAGTCTTTTACACTTGAGTTTCCCCACTTTGAATCTTGTCCAAGTGGTGAATGAGTCATGACCAAATGTTTTCACAACCTACTAGACATTCGGTGATCTTTCAGCTGTGAGCTGATGGTCTTCCGTCATTCCTTGGTGGACAGGTGTCACCACCACTAATTGGGCTTTTGCTTAAACTCTGCTAGGGGATCAGAAAGTAAAGAGGTCTGGAGACTGAACGGCCTGTTCATGGCCTGCGGTGGCCCTATCCAGGTAGGCGTGGAGGTGCCAGGCCGAGGCCAGCTGGTAGCTATAGTTATGTCTAGTGTAACAAAGAGGGGTTTTACATTGCAGAGCTGTCAGTCTGGCTTCTATACCAGCCTCCAATTGGTAGGGCCAAATTTCAAAAATGTACGTGCTTTGATAAACAAGCCTTTTGTCTCAATCGGCCAATCTGAAAACCTCAGTCTCATAAACTTTATAACTGACATTTCACATGATATATCCTGGTATATTATAGTCAAAAATCTATCAGCCACAGTTCAGAAGAATCTTAGGATAGGTAGATCAGCGGGTAAATGAGGTCCATAGGCAACTGGTTTATACTACAGATGTAGCCGTAGAAATAAGCCAGAAAATGACACTCTCATAGTAATAATACACTATGTTAATAAAGAATTTTCAAAGGATTTCACATATATGAAGAGGCAGAAAATTTTAATTTCAGAAGTAACAAATTTTCCCAAGCTCACACAGACAGTACAGAACTGAGCCTACACATATTCTGAGCTTAAGTCAAAGTCTATTGTCAGATCTACTACACCATAGATGCCTAAAAATACTGACAAGAACAGTGATAACAGCTACCATCTTTAGTCTACTAAATGTGAGACGTTGTGTTATGCACTTTTCACTTCTGTGTCTAAATTTAAAATATTGAGCTATATTGACATTCATAGAAAGAACTATGTTGAATCTTTTCATTACAGTAAAGATTATCAGTTTTCTAAGTTTAAATGCCCATGTTTTACTCTCTTTAACTGGAGCATAACTATATTGATTTTATATACATATATGAAATTAGATACATTATTATATATTTAATGATATGTGTATATATAATTACTTATATTTTATGTAATATTAATTTTGTTACATTTTATAATTTTATATACTTAAAAATATAAATTTTATAGTTGATTATACATAATTATTATATAATTACATATAATTCTGCATCTAATTTTATATATATGAAATATATATTTATATGTAAATATTTTAAATTGTATTTTATAATGTTATATTTAATTATAATAATTATATTATATAATTATATATTTTATTTCATATATACATGAAATTACCTACAAGAGCAGTATTATAGGTCAAGGGTTGATCATTTTACTAAACCTTAAAAAAAATTTTGCAAGACCAATATTGAAAACTAAAATTTTTCTTAGCCATTATTTTTTAAATTTTATTTCAAAATATTAAGGGGGCACAAATGCTTTTGATACATCTCTTGAATCCAGGCTACAAATGTGTCCATTCCCCGAATAGTATTCGTTGTACATTGCAAGTGGGTTTTTGCCCCTTCCCTACCCCTCCACTTGATTTCCAATGACTTTTACTTCCCCCTGCGCACTTCGGTGCTCATCAGTCAGTTCCAGTTTACTGGGGAGTACATGTGGTGCTTGTTTTTCCATTCATTCCTGAGATACTTCACTTAGGATAATGGTCCTTAGTTCCTTCCATATTGCTGCAAAAGGCATTAATTCATCCTTTTTTTATGGCTGAGTAGCATTCCATGGTATGACTATACCACATTTTGCTAATCCACTCATCAGTTGGTGGGTACATCTTTGCAATTGTAAATTGTGCTGCAATAAACATTCAAGTACCGGTGTCTTTTAGATAAAATGACTTCTTTTCTTTTCGGTAGATACCATAGTGGGATGGCTGGATCAAGTAGTAGGTCTACTTGTAGTCCTTTGAGAAGTGTCCATACTGTTTTCCATAGGAGTTGTACTAATTTGCAGTCCCACCAACAGTGCATAAGCGTTCTTTCTCTCTGCGTTGGTGCCAGCAGCTATCGTTTTTGGTCTCTTTAATAAAAGCCATTCTAACTGGGGTAAGGTGATATCTCATTGTGGTTTTAATTTGCATTTCCCTGATGATTAGTGATGTGAAGCATTTGTTCATGTTTTTTGGCCATTTGTCTATTTGCTTTTGAAACACTTCTGTTCATGTCTTTTGACCACTTTTTAATGGGGTTGCCTTTTTCTTGATGATT
This sequence comes from Avahi laniger, assembly GCA_963575035.1. Lineage (NCBI taxonomy): Eukaryota > Metazoa > Chordata > Mammalia > Primates > Indriidae > Avahi > Avahi laniger. Next base: position 40,078 of record CAUYSK010002538.1, on the reverse strand, counting down.
TGAGTTCTTTGTAGATTCTGGTTATTAGCCCTTTATCAGATGTGTGAATTGCAAATTATTTTTATTTTATCTTTTTCCCTTAGTATCAGGGAAAAAATAAGTTTGGTTTAAAAGTGGAAGTAGGCAAAACCCTCTCTAAATTAAAACTGTTATCTGCATACTTGTTGATAAGTCATTTTATAAAATCCATCATAATTATCCTAAAGGATTCTATTTAACAGATATTTATTGAAAGTCTGCTGTGTTAAGGAAGCAGGGGCTGTGCAGAAGTGAGATCAGACAGTATACTTAAGGACTTTATTATCTACTAGGAAGAAAAAGAAACACTCAAGTAGAAGATAATAAGAATTGACCAGAATCAAATATTTGTTTTCTTCAAGTTCTTATAAATAGAAAAAGGAATATATTTAAACATAAAATATATCTAAATTAATGTTTCAGCAATAGGAATTCTCTAACTCTAAAGTCAACTCAAAATCAATTCAGAATGGTTTGAAATTATTGAGTCACAAAACTGACTTATTTCAGCACAATTAATCATATTGGTTTTTGTCACTGGTAGAAAAATTTTCATTGTATTTTTCGTTCAATACAAAAGCCTGCAAAAATGCATTAAAAGACAAAGTTCATAAACTCTCTGGCTTCAAGTACAATATCTAAAAAGGAGAATCCTGAATCATTAGCCCACATAAATATTCCCCTTGCTCATTTCCCATTCCAACCTCGCTCTGTCCTCCTGATCTCACTCACACACACACACATGAATCAATTATTCCGACATAAAACAACCTGATTCTACATCCAGTATTTTTAAGTCTGCTTTTAGTTTAGCTAAACCAGAACATTATTACTGATAAATAGACTATAATTCATGACAATTTAGTATGAATCCTTTTAATATGGCCCCATATGATAAAGAAACAGAGAAAATAATATGATGCAGATTTCTGAATTTCCTTCTAGCTCAGAAATATTATCATGCAATAATTAGAGGCACAGTAAAAATCTAGATAAAGAGACCGCTTGCTGTATAGATCTATAAACTGGATATTGGTGTTGCAGATGCCAAAACACAGTCAGAAAGATTAGCTTTCAGCTCCAGCCCTGCTGAGGAAGTTCCCCGAAGGATGAAAGAGCCCTCGAACAAAATGAGATGCTTTAGCTGATGGAGCCCTATTTGGTCACTTTCATCTTTGCGATGCATGGAAAAGGAGCAGCTTTCCTGCCAGCTCTTGGCACTGTGACCAGGGAGAGACATAAAGGGAGGCAAGGCAAGGCCAGCACAAAAGGGGAAGTGGTTAAAGGCAGCAGCCTGTTTCAAAGAAACAAAGGTGCTGGCAGGAGATGTTAACAAGGGAAGAGGCCTGAGCCTCCACAGTAAATAGAATGGCAATGGCCTAATAATAAACCTGAAAGACACAAGTGAGGATGGCTGCATGCAAAGTGGGGGGAAACCTTCCAATTACCGCTCTAGACAGCCCTACTAATCCTTAGGAGCACTCCCAACAAAAAGTCTATTCAATTTTCCCTCGATGTGTTCCATCTAATGGGAGCAGTATTATGTCTGACACTGAGGGTAATTACCTCATGAGAATTTCACATACAGAGAAGTAAAGTCTTTAATTTTCTGCAGGTGTCTTGGACACATTCTGCATAATTCTTTGCCCCAAAATGAGGTGTGCATTCCTCTTCTATAGAGTTGCTTTCAAATTGAGATGGTTTGCATTTAAGGACTACGAGTAATAGTCATTTATCTCAGCCATTATGGAATGCAGCATTTAGTATATTTTCCCTTCATCACAAGTCTTATTAATACCTTCAACAAAGCTGAAAATATTTTATATATATAGGTATACATTCATATATATACAAATCTTGTTATAACACTTTTCTAGGTCACAACCATCAGCAGCAGGTAAGTAGTTAGGAGCCTTTCAACCACATTAGTTATAAGAGTTCCAACAAGACTATATAACCCTGTAGGGAGGCACTTAACTGTTTACTCCTGCCAGTTCATGAAACTTAGAAACAATTGAGATTGTACAGAAAAGAGAATAAATGGAGATGACAGTATTTAAGGCTGCTTTATTTCCTGAAATAATTACACATGTAGCATGTCTTGCTGATATATTCTAAAGCAAAGGACTCTTTAGCCAAACATAAATGGATTACTTTTTGCTGAATTACACAGGGCAGTTTTATTATTTTGGCATCACATCCCCTTTGTATAACAAAGAAAGCATCAACCAACAGCAGAGATATGACAAAGAGGATGCTTAATATGCTTGGTAATATTTGCACAGGGAGGGAAAACTCTGTTTCTTTCAAAAAAAAAAAAACTGTTTTTCAATGATGGAGTAGCCAAGAGTACAGAAACAGGCTGTAATTTGTCAAACTTCATTTAAATTAATGAAGAAATAATGAAACATTTCTCAGAGTTGATGGCTTTACTACTAAGACATTGCTACCTGATGCAAGAGCAAAGATGATCTTATTTTTTTCTACTAGGGAGTAGACTACATGAACAAGACTATACAATTTTGTGTCATACATGTTCCTTATGACCCTGTGTTTTCCACAGTATTAACTAGGAAACAGTGACACTTAAGGTATCACAATATGGTTTATGGAAGCAGAGCTGGCTGGACCCTTTCATTTCTAAATTGGTTCTACCTCTAAAATGCGATGAGTTTGCGTTACAGAAGCTATGTCTGCATGGGGCAATCAGATTGTTGTCCAAAGTATTCCGTCCACCAGCACTATCTGCTGTCCAGCCGCTCATAAATAGCCCAAACTGTTCAGATTTCTTTCTTATCCAGGTGTCTTAAACATTGCAGAACATTTTAACTGTGTTCAGAAGAGTCCCAGTAAACTTCATCATATCAAATAAAAATTTTTATTACAATTCAATTTTAGCAAAAGTTAACATGTCCTTGAGAGTACATTTCATTTTCTTTTTGAAATTGAGATATAAAGCTTTAATAAATTATTCCAAGGAAGTGTTGTCTTCTCTTTGAAAGCCCGAGTCATCCTTTCAAAGAGAGAAGACCAATGATTTGCTCATGTTCTTCTCCTTCTTCTTCTCCCATAAAAATCCCAGGACGTGCAGCAATCAGTGCTTCCAGTAATTGCAAAGGACATCCTGTCTTTGGCTTCCATTATTTCCCAATTTACTCAGATGGGCCAAGATATCCATCAAGTCTTCAATCCATAAACTTACTGGCATCCTGTAAAACTTCCCCAAAAGTCTCCCGAGGCTGCACAAGACTAAAAAGCTGACCTGGAAACTTCCATAACTAGAGTGCTAACCTACAACTCAATAAGAAGTACAGGCTTGCTGTACTTGCTATGCAAGAAGTAGACTTGCTCTGCCCAGTTATCCTGCATATTCAGCGTTAATCACTAAGGTCGGCCTCATTTCTTGTTACAAATGCCACAGGCAAAGGTGAAGAAGCTACCAGTTATCTGTTGCTCCTCCGGTCACGAGAAGATATCACAATACACTGTGCTTCTCTTTTATAAGAGTAAAGGAAAATCTTGGTTTTCAGCTTATTTTTCTGTTAACATATATAAAATGATTCTTTACAAACCTTTGTGTATAAGTTCCAAATTTCCCTCTGTGAACTTGCCATGGCTATCAAATATTGCAATCATGTAATTCTCCTATATATTCTTAAAGAGATATTTACTTTCAAATTAGATCAATGTTAATAAACAGTATCTAAGATCAGTGTTTATTAACCTAAATCTAACAGATAATTCAGCATAAAATATTCAAAGTAGAGTAATCTTTACTAATAACCATAATGGGTGTTTTGTTTGGGTTTTTTGTTGTTATTGTTGTTTTGGTTTTTGGTTTTTTGTTTTTTGCATAAGAGGTTTTCCAAATACCCAAACTCCTGCCCTGGCAATTCAGAACAGACTCAGAAAAGAACATTACTTCTTACTCAAGAATTAGTTCCAAACTAATACAGATGATGGAACAAGAAAGCATACATGAGAAATAAAATTCGAAACAGATGGCAGGAAGTACTATATGAAGAATTATACATGCATAGATGATTTAGCCAAAGAAAATTATTCTGATATAAACACTGGATCCATTCAAAATATGCTCAAGAAGAAGGATGAAGTGAAATAGTCTGACCAATAAGTGGCCATCATGAGGAAAAAAATATTTTTAAAACATACCATTTGTGATATAATTCGTATTAAGCTATTCTGGTCTTATAGGTCCTTAGTAAGAAATGAAAACAGAGGATGGATTATTCACCCTAATTTGCATGCAGTAATTTCTGTAAAAATGTACTGAAAGGGACATGTGAGGCCTCTGATGTGTTATAAGCAAAAGGTTTAGGGCAGAGCTACGTCGTTCACGGATTTACGACAACAGTACGAAAGGACGCATGAAGGTCCAGGAAATAGTACGAGTTGAGTATACAGAGAGGAACATATTTATTAACATCTAGATTCTGTTTCTATCTCTGAACAGGTTTATTTTTAATGTCTCTGAGTTCTAATGCATTCTGAGAATTGTGGTCAATCTCCTTTATTTTAACTTAAGTCTTCTTGTGGCGGCTCTGTATACTTTACATTTCATAAACAATTAAAACAACCACGTAGATTAGGATCTCAAAGCTGAATTATAAAGCTTCAACAGTTCACAAAAATCAGATTTAAGGACTAATGGAGATAGATTTATGCAACACCCTTTTGACACTTCCATTTCTATCTAGATCCAGAAATACAACACGAAGACTTTGACAGAGTATGTCAAGACTATCAGCTTTAGCCACACATTTTTAAAATATTCAGACTAAATTAAAATAACTCCTTCCCAGCCTTTAAAAATTTTTTTTTATTTTATGTTAAAAGCTGTATGAAGGTGAAAGGAGAATCATTTTATTGAGCACATACTAACTGCTAGCCACTATTCCATAGGCTTCACATATAGTAACTCATTCAATCCTCAGAATCCTCTAGGATTACTTATTGTATTTATCCATATTCTGTAGATGAGGACATTAAGCAAGCTTGACATATTCATATAGTCAAGTAGCAGAGCTGGAATCCAAACTTAGCCGCAAATTTCACTCACTTAACTATTGTGTTATTGTAGTTTTCTATATCAGACACATCCATGAACAATTGATTCACCTGTTATTCTTCACTATCTAAAAATAAAATATTTTTCTTACAAAACATTTTACTTACTTACACCTAAATAAGTAAACTCTACCCCAATTGCCCAAAACACTATTCTCTTCAATAAAATTTATACACACAAGTGAATGAATGTGTGTGTGTGTGTGTGTATGTGGGTTATTTACTCCTCTATCTGAAATCAATAAGAATTGTTCTGGAAACAAACTAATACTTAATTTCTCCACCACAGCTGTACAGAAAATTTATAATATTTTATAGTATTATGTAAAGTCATCTTATTGACAGATATTTTTTAACTATCTTACATCCAATTCATATTACCTTCTCTTACGTACATTTTAAAATTTTTAACCTGAATGCATTACCCAGTCAAAATAACAAATTAAAAAGTAGACATTTAAAAATAAATCAAATAAAAAGTTCCAGGTTTTCCCAAAGCCAGTGTTCTTCAACCTTCTTCACAAGTTTTTCCGTATTTGTATGTCCTCTGTACAATTACAGATTCAACATTTTAATCAACTCGTACTTTTTCTATTTAAAATCTATTTTAGAAAGAAATTTTCATAAGTGGAAAACTAGGATTGTTTGCCATAAACAGAAAGTGACCATAAATACACTGGTTTTGGAAACAAAACAATTTCTTTAACGTCTAACTGGATATTTTTACACCTTACATTGACTCTGAATCAGACACCTGGTTTCCTGTGATAAAAGGAGACTATCATGGTTAGGGTATATCCAATATGATTGCAGATTCATACTTAAAACATTTATATTTAAAACAAAGTTGTGCAAATAACATTTATGGAATACTGCCCGAAGTTTGTCCTTACCTCCACATATCTTAATTCTTCCTTTGGATGAAGCCAAACAAACAGCAACTTAAACAAGTATCTGTGGCTCTTGTGGAACTACAATTGAGCATTACGCTAATAGTTTCCACGGAGGGCACTCTTAAAAGGTAAATATCTTCATCATTCCATTGCATCAATTGTCTACCATGCAGTCTAGGGTGTTGCCCACTCCATTGCTTAATTTCCTCTTTAAGATGACTTACCAGAGAAACAATTTCAATCCTCAGTGGCAGGAAAAATTTTGTGTCTCCTCAACAACTGGCTTGTGTGTGAGAGTTTTTACACAGAGACACTTGTATGTGATCGCGTTTCCCCCTTCACTTTGGTCGCTGAAGGGATCAAAGGTGACTCCTTCAATCTGTATAGGAACATATAAAATGATATTTTAGGTGTTAACCTTGACCATGATTTTAAAACATTGCTGTCTTATTTTCCTTTGGTCCCAATGCTCTCAATTACTTATTTTTATCCTTCTGTGTTTTATGTGTTATTGTATTATATGTTTTATTTATAGCATCTTTTAAAGTGCTTACGAAAAATAAGCAAGTTAATAGTCATTATACATAATACAGAATGGCTGCCCTGCCCGGTCCTTTCTACCTTACCTTACTTGGTGGATTCTCTGTTAACTGCTGTCTTATTTAGGGTTCTCTGGGAAACAGAACTGAGAGACAGAGAGAGAGAGAGAGGGAAATTTATTTTAAAGAACTGGCTCAGATGACTGTGGTCTGGTCAGCTGAAATCTGCAAGGCAGTGTGAAGTCAGAATTCCATTCTTTACAAGGGAACCTCGGATTTTTTCTCTCAAGGCATTCAACTGATTATATGAGGCCCACCCATATTATGGAATGTAATTTGCTTTACTCAAAGTCTACTGATTTAAATGTAAATCACATCTAAAAACTACTTGCACAGCAACACCTACTGCATAGAACAACTGTGTACAACAACCTACCCAAGTTAACACAATAATATTAATCATCACAGCTGCTCACATGTAAATTTCAAGTTTTGGAAACCATAAACATCACAGAGGACCAATATTAGTGAACTGGTTCTGCTGTCTTAAATTCTAAGTAACATATCTTAAAGTTTCAATGACTCTATAAAGCTGAGCATATCAAATCTTGTAATTGTAAACAAAAAGACTTTTCCCATAATAAGCCCAATTCTACTGAGAAATAACACTACTAATGTAAAATAAAGACATTTAAAGCTTGAATTTGAATTTGCAACACACACACAAATGCCATTTGAGCAATTTGAAAGACGGCTTTGGCCTGACGTCATGGGGCTGGGACGGCTTCACTCCAACAGACTAAGAAAAAGGAAAATTGGAAAAGTCACTACTGTACCCAGAAACAACATATTAATGTCACATATAAATCTGATAGTACTGCATCCATTGCATCAGTCATCACATTCACACCTAATTTCATGACAAAATTAAGGTTGGAAACTTCTAGCATTCTGGCAGGTAGTTTCAGGGCACAATCAAAACCTCATGTCACCTGGGGCACTCTGAGCAAAATTCCTGACTGCCAAGAGCACCACCTAATTTGCCTACACAGTTGCATATTTTTGCTACAAAGATAAAGAATGCAGCAGTGATATCGTTTGCATTTGCATGTTACCTGGTAAGTACCTTCAAATGGCTTGCTCTTTTTTTTTCAGCCTTCACACAATAAAATTCTGAGATCGTCAGTTCTGTATTTGGCTTTGTGGTCTGAAGGAAAAGTTGACTTTGGGTACTATTTAAGTGCTCTGCCTACAGTACTTAAGGCTTATTTGCAGCATATATACTTTTATTAAAATATTTTCTGTGGCATATTAATCTAAAATATTACCACCAAAACAACTAAAACAAGTGTAATATAGTATCCATTTCCATATTTTTGTTGTATAGCAGCTCAAATGCAAACACATTTATGATCAACCCTTTCCATAGTTACAGAATGAACATCAGATTTAATAAGTATCCTTTAAGTATTCTTTTATGTGCATGGCCTTTCCTATGCATTCAGTCAGCCATGCCATCATTCAACAGAAATTACTAATCATTACTTTGTCATGTACACACAAGACACACATAAATAAATTGGATGTGGCCCTTTAAGAAACAAACTCTTCTAAGGGAAAAAGAGAAGTAATCAATTAAAATATAGCATACTCAACTCAAGTGCCCATCAATTCCTGAGTGGATTAACAAAATGTGATACATGTATACCATGGAGTACTATTCAGTCATAAAAAAGAATGCATTAATAATGTCTTTTGCAGCAATTTGGATGGAACTAGAGACCATTATCCTGAGTGAAATATTTCAAGAATGGAAAACCAAACACCACATATACTCTCTAATAAATTGGAACTAACCGAAGGACACACATGTGCACCGAGGGTAATAAAAGTCATTGGAAATCAAACAAGCAATGAGGGGGAGAAGGGAAGGGGCAAAAACCTACTTAACAGGTACAATGAACACTATTTGGGTGATGAGTACACTTACAGCCCTGACTCAAGTATTACAAAAGCTATTGATGTAACAAAAACATTTGTACCCCCTTAATATTTTAAAATAAAATAAAATGTAAATGTTTCATTGAGACATCATAAAATACAAAAGAAGATGGCATGTGTTGTTAAAAAAATAAACAAGTATAAATAAAATACAGCACACTAAAGGCTAGCATTGAATACCATGGGAGTTTGGGAAACTACAAATCTCTTAATAAGATCGGGACACAGGGCTTCACATGAGGTATAATTAGAGCTGTGTATGATGTAGTATAAGCACTAAGAGATATTACTGAAAGCCCAGTTCTAAAGCATGATTTGTAATGATGCAAATCTACATAATTGATAGAGACTATTCTTGTTCTATCTTACCATGGTCATATCATTCTGATTGCAATCATTCTGATCGTAATAGATAATATAACTGGAGCTTAGAGACATTTATTGAGCCAACTTTGTCGAGCATTGTGGTAGATAGAATAATGGATCCCCAAATACATCCACATCATAATCCTTGAAACCTGCGAACATGTCCTCACATGGCAAAAGCAACCTTGTAGATGTGATTTAAGTAAAGATCTTGAGATGGGGAGATTATCCAGGTGGACCCAATAAGAGAGAGGCAGGAGAGTCAGTGTCGGAAAAAGAGATGTTGCAAGAGAAACAGAGCTCAGTGTTGCAAGGAAGGGCTCAATTTAAAGTTTTTGACAGAAAAGAAAGGGTATTATTTTTAACTTTATTTGCATTTAATAGAAATGTTTCCTAGAGCACAATTCTAGAACAGTATTGAAATTAAAGTTAAGTTTTTACATAATTAACGCTTGGTAAGGATAAATCACACAGGATTTTGGAGGCTCTAGGATTTTGTGAGACTCATTAATCATGATCAAGTACACCATGAAAAAAACGTCCTATGCCAGTGAAAAGAACTATTCAACTATGGTAATAAATCATCAATTCACAAGGAAATGTGAGGCCTCAGTTTTTATGGGCTCATTGGAAAGACCTGCATACCATAAACACATACATTTGGTATTTTGTGTTACTACTTGCAAATATGGGGAAAAGACAAAAAAAAAAAAAATCCTGTCTACCAAATCAAAAAGCTAATTCAAGATTTCAATTTTTTAAAATCGCAGATTCATAAGCTTCTTGAGAACAGGCATGAATCTTTAAGGAAGGATCTTTGGAGGCCTAATACAAATGACAGAGAACAGAAATTTAAATCCTATTTTTTAAAGGTAAAAATCCTGTATTGGAAAAGCATTATATTTAAAAATTAAAACATTTTTTTCATGTTTTGTTGAGAAAAAAGGCTATCACATTGAAGTTTCAAGTTGTAATTTTGTACATAGAAGTTTTCTATTCATTCTGATGCTATTTTTCTTCACCCACTTTTTAGTGTCTGTTATGGTTTCAATGTGTCCCCCAAAAAGCATGTGTTAGAAACTTAATTTCGAAAGCAACAATGTTGGGAGGAAAAGTCTAACGAGAGGTAATTAGGCCATGAGGCCTCTGCCGTTATTAATGGATTAATGCCATTATGGTAGGAGTGGATTTGGTCCTCTATTGTCTCTCTTGCTTTCTCTTACCCTTTCTCTCGCCCTTACACTTTTGCTAATGGATGACACAGCAAGAAGGCCCTTGCCACATGCCAGCCCCTTGATCTCAGACTTCCTAGCCTTCATAACTGTGAGCCAATAAATTTCTGTTCATTATAAATTTCCCAGTCTCAGATATTCTGTTACAGCAGCACAAAACAGAGTAAGACAGCATCTCATATTTTCCATGTTTCCACAGTGAAATTTCAAAGACTAGCCTCCAGTTTCTGAACACCAATAAGCATGTACTGGAAAATAAGATTCAGTTGAGAATCTGGAATCCTGGGAACACCAGGTAAATGTGTGAAACACAACAAACGGCAGCTTATCCTGTACTGGCCTATCCCTGGCTGGTTAAAATTACAACATGTAATTTATCTTGCAGAAATATTGTTTCTACCATCTGTGTCAAATAATCCAATTCTCTAACAGCAGTAAAAATATGCAAGTAATATCAGAAATGATATTAGACTCTGAAGAAGCTGAAGTCTGCTATACTGGGCAAAAAAGAGAAGATCAAAACCCAAAGAAATGTAAAACAGAACCTTCTCACAACATAAGGATTTAGCCATCCAACATCGCATCCAATAATTAAAATAAACAAAGCATCCATTTATCATGTTACAGTGTCTGGAATTCTTACTAGAATAGTTTCTGACAGTGCTCTGAAAAATTTCCTTTGTTCACTCACACTAAATAATCTCAAACCAGATGTATGATGATCAGCCAGGTTTAGGTAAAAGAAGATTTTATTCCCATTAACCTGTTAACAGATAAACATGTCAGTAATGCCATGTAGTACCATTTAACTCACGGGAATAGAAAGATATATCTCTTCATATTTAATAATTCCCTAATACATATTTGTTCTTCTTAAAATTTTTTTCATTTCAATACAGATGAAATTTCATCACATACTTTTCTTCCAGAATATACTTGAATGTTCTTTGTTTTTCAAACTTCCTATTATAATTACATACATGTTTTCAGCTGAGTGATATACTGAAATCCCAGAAAAGGAAAAAATAGGAAAAAGGGAAATAAGTAGAGACCAAGCCAAGTCCTTTAAGGCATAAACCCTCCTTTAATGCTAACCCCAGTGAACTTGGCCAACAGCTCTAATCAAAATGTACAAAATAGTGTTATGAACTAAAGCTCAAACTTGCTCAAACTTCACTGGCTAAGGATCACAGTGGCAAGAATCAATAAGCTACATTTGTTTAACCTCCTCTCCCTTACATTCAAGTAACCCGGGATTTTACACTGACTACAGTCAGGCAGGGGGGAAATGGAATGGATGTTTGTTGCTCGGGAAATAAAGGGTAAAAGCCCAAATCTACAATGGTCTTTGCAACAAGGGACAGATTTAAAGGGTCAAGTCCATAAGGTGTTTGTGTGTGCTCAAGATGAAGACTGGAAATTAAGGATTTAATTTTAGATGAAGGGTCTAAAATTTTGGTTAAGCCCAAAGAGCAAGCAAGGTCCAGCATCTAGAGAGACAGCCCCTAAGTCCCACTGTATGTCCAGAGTGTTTTGTGGAAGATGTCAGTGTGGAGGGAAAAAACCTTTCAGACCAAATTCACAGTTGATTTCTTACATAGAAATAAAGGAAAAGTGACAAAGAAGCAGAAGCAGGTTTATAAGGGTTTACCTTGAATCTTACGATTTTCGGAGCCCTCTCACCTGTGTAGATCCCTTCTATGGATGTGGAAAGGAGCCTAGAAAGGTGTTCCTATGATCATAGGTTTCTGAGATTTTTGCCAATGGAAAATAAAATTATTCTGACATCAGAAGAAATTTGAAAAGACTCTTAGGTTAGGAATGTCTGAATAAATCAAGAGAGAAAAAAAAAAAAAGACTCCTGACATGAAGAGTACTTGTTTTTGTCATCTTTAAATTTATTTTTAAAAATTGTCTCTATTTTTTTTGTAAGTATAAACTTACAATAGAGATTTACCTGGTTTGGCAGTGATCTTAAAAATTGGTGAAAGATTATAAATGAATTGAAAAGATAAAAGAGGTTTTTCTAAATTAGGAAATATTGAATTACCCTTCTAATTTTTCTGTGACAAATATTACAAAATTTTTTCCTTTGAAGCATATGCAGACAAAAATAATGCAAGAAACAGTAAATAGAGATATGCCACGCAGTTAATTAATAAAATATGTTATATGTATGAATTTTGTGATGATTGTACTATTCATCAGTTTACTTAAGTTAGCAATTTTTTGTGATTTCTTTTTTATTCTAAATAATCACATTATATCTAATTTTCTAATTTGTAATTTTATTTTTTTGAGAGAGAGAATTAGGTAAATTGTATAAGCTTTAGGCTCCACAGAATCTGGAAACACCTGCATTTTTAAATTGAACATTAACCAGCAACTTGGAAGGAACAAAAAATGACAGGCACCAGCAAGAAGCAGTCAACAAAGAAGTAAGAGTTACCAGGCTTTAGCCAATGATTGATGCTTAGAATGATAGAAAGCTGGAATGTGACTCAGGAACTAGTCTGCCTTTCTAGATCTCAGACTGTTCTTTAATTCAGAGAGAAGGCTGAATGCTATTGTATAAAGGTGTCTAAAGCACCCCAGCAAAAGATATTTTTAGGGTAGGAAAATTAATTCCAAATCCCACCAAAGATCTAGAGATCAGCCTCCTGGTACTGGAGAAGCCTTCTTCTTATCATCAAGATTATAAATAGCAGTTGGTTTGTTAATAAGAAAAAAATTAAGTGATGACACATAAAAATGAGACATTTTTTCAACATTTCATTCTAACTTATAATGTCTAAGTATACATTCCTTGACCAGTTCTTTGATATGGGGTCAAAGGATTTCCTCTCAGTATAGGTAGCTCATTGGTAACCACCTTTTTAAAATAAACCACACTCAAAACACTGAGTCTATAATTTCCAGTTTCATTTTATAAGTGAAATGAAAATCGAAAGATTCTTACAAAATGACTTGCCTACAGACTACTTCTCTATTTTTATGATGTTTTTTAACCATTTATAATAGTGAGTTCTATATGAAGTTGCCAATTTTTGACCGCTTATGACCTATAAAGATGGAAATTTCATAAAGTTTATTTATGATCTACTAAAACAGCAATTTTTATATCTCTTGCATCTAATTTAATTCTTAACATCTTGATTTTGCAGTCTTTAAAACACAATAAAATTACTCTTCTTAATAAAACTGATCTCTTTCTGAATGTGTCTTACATAGATTTAAATACTGTTTAACTAAACAAATGTACTGACAATAAGTAGAACCTTTATAAATAGGTTTAGTGTAATCTGTCATGTGCCACTCAGATCGGCCTTCAGGACTGAAAGACTTACTTCCCCAGTTGCTGGGAGTGCTGCACAGCCAGCTTTAGCTACTAGCCCTCCATGGGAGTTGCCTCCACTGAAGAGAAAGCCACTTCTAGGGACGGCCCACAGCCAAGGACTGGTCAACATGTGGGAATGAAGATCCATCTCCAACCCCCAACTCGAGACATCGCTAAAGGGTCATCCTAGAATCAGAGCTTCTGGTGGAGGTGGACCAAAGCTCTTTTGCCACTGCCTTGTAGCTCAACGTCTCCCTCTAAGCCAAGTCTGCTTCCTTCTTTCACTCTCTGCAGGTTCTGATGCAAGAATACTCCCTACTAAACTTTCAGAATGCTAATCTGCACCTCAGAATATACTTCCTGGGAATTTAACTGTGAATAAAACTGTGAGTTTAACTGTGAATAAAACAACTATCTCATAAAGAGATAAGCACAGAACTTAAAAATTTATAAGAGAAAAGGTACAAAAAGTATTAAAGACAAGCCGGCTTGCAGGAAGCTTGCATGTGTTCTGGGCTGTAATCAGTATGTTTTACAGAGAACATGGACGAATTGAGAGGTCGGTGAAAGATCAGTGAAGAGATCTACTGCCAAGCTTGGTCTATCTTCCAACCTTGGTCTGGATTATCTCTAGCACTGAAAGAAATGGAGCCCGGGTGGTAAATGTTTTCCGTTTACAATTTATCTGGGACAGGGAAGACAGGAATTGGCAGTTTCACATGAACACAAAGCCCAAACAATGGTTTCAATTAATTTCATTCCCTCCTTGAGGGAGTCATATCATCCAAATGGTAGTCTCATTCACTACTGAGATGTCTTCCTTACATGTGGGAGAAACTTCCAAGTGGCCCAGGGATAACCTATGTCATTATTATATGAATCTCACCATAAGCTGTGTGAGCAAAAAGTGTTTCAAATTTACTATGTCTTTGACCCTTTTCTTTTCCATAGTTCTTCTCTTTATAAGAACTGAAAAATATAAAGCATATATTGTGGTGGAAAACCATTATGATGCAAAAAAGAAAGGAAATTCAGAATACTTAATAGACTTACATATCACATTCGAGAAGAAATGTTCTTAAATGATCCATTTAATTATGAGTGTACTAAGTTCTCTTAGTAAGAAGAAATCAGGGTTAAGGCACAGTTTTGCTATTTCCACGTATTTCTAGGTCCCACCCCATCTCCATGCTCTTTAAAGAGATAGCATAACAACCCCAACAGAATATGTTTGCTGTTTTTCTGAGGGAGCAAGGGAAATCTTAAGGCTGGAGCAACCTCTTCTGGCATGCCCTAGGGAACACACAAATCAATTCAAAATATATTTTGCTGTAGGATCAAAGTTAGAAGTCATTGCCATCCAAATCCTCAAGTTAGTCTTTTCTGTTTCTGCCAGCAAGTAGATACATCTCTAGAGTCCAGCCCCTCAGGTGTGAACACATGATAATATAAAAATCTGTCAGAATGTCTATTTTTCTTTAAGAAAAAAATAAATCTCAGAAACTAAATTGATATCCCGATAGTGTTACATCATATCTTTGACTTTGGTACAGACTGCAGGCATTGCCATCAATTTCTATGTCTATCAGATTAATAAAATAGGAATCCTAAAGAAAGCATATCATTACTACTTATCTTTATTTTGTGGAACAAAACAGCCTACCTAAGCAAAATAATGAGATACATAAAAACTATGTATTATGGAAAGAAATTTCCCTGGGGTTCAGCTAATTACTACTTTAAAACAACTGCTTGTATTCAGATGCCAATCGAAAGATTAAACCAGTGACTATAGCCATATTATTTGCCTCTTAACACTACAGACAATGTGTCTGCGGTTACTGTATTCCCAGCAGGGTACCAGGCATCCTGTGGAGCATTCTGTAGAGGTTGATGCTTTGAGCGTACACAGCTGCTTTCAGGGGAAAAAATTGCAGATTAAAATTTCCAAATGTTTTTCTTTGGGTCATTTTGTACTTGTGAGCAGAAAGTTCACTCCCTTATGCTTTCCCTGTAGACACACACACACACACACACACACAAACACACACTTCATATTGATGCAATCATTACCAACCAATGACGAGTATGGTTTCTGCAAGTCAGATGTTGTCTTGAGTCATGACTAATTCAAATGACTGAAATAAATTCAGACAACCACTTTACACTGTAAAGGGGAAAAAAAGCTTTTGTATCTGTTTCTCCACTATGCACAAGCAAAAGTGTATATACGGAATATGCATAGGTCAGGTGAGACACTTTTCCATACAGTAGCCTTTAATTTTCACTTATTTCAAAACAAGAATAAGACTTTTTTCATGTAGAGAAAGGGAAGAAGTCATATGAAGCAGATGGAATAAGAAATACAATGCATAGAAATGCAAAAGAGCAATACACATTTAGGGAACAGCACATCATCTTCCTCAAAAGGCTATAGCTTTGATGGAGAAGCCGCATACATTCTCCTTCACCTTATATAGTCCACGACATAGACAAGCAGCCACAGGCACCCCTGCGCATGGCATATGCCCCTGGAAACACCTACAGCTACCTTTCACCAAGACCAACCTATCATCTGTAGCAGCTCAAAGCTGACGCTAGACTCCAAAGACACATTCTCAGAGGGAGGTTTTATAGATGAGTCAACTAATCTAAAGCATCAAGCATTCTAAATATAGGCCATAACAAAATGGGACAGCATTTCCACATTCTGTGTTTCCCCATTTGCAGTTTCCCAACAAAACCCTGCTCTGCCATACCTCTGTCTTTCTGCATCCCGTTCCCAGTGGGGTAGTGTTCCTCTTCATGCTTCTACCCAGACAGGTCCTATCTTCTTTCTGTTACCTGCTCTGGTAAAATCTTCCTTCACTCCTGCTCTTTAATCCTCAAGCAAACTAGACATACCACTTTTTATGCTGCATTGTAATTCTAATATTAGTTTTCAGTTTTCCCCTAATCCTGCCCCTCCCCCCCCCAGATTATGAGGTTTTAAAGAGTGGAGAGTGGTATTTATTCTTTTCCTATCTCCAGTGCTTGATAGAGTACCTGGCAGACAGTAGATTCCCAGTGGATATATGTCAGATGAAAAATCTCTAGGCTTGTGCTAGTTGTTCTTTGTTTCTTTTTTTTTTTTTAATTTTGATTTAGGAAAACAGGTATTTCACTTGATGAGGATGATGATACTTATTGACAAATAGTGCCTTACCTTCTGTTATTTCTGCTCCAACAGGGGCTGATTTTTTAAAAGACTGGGTTCTATTCTCTAGTGCATAGCTGGCAGAAGTCTCAGAAATTCCCCCACAAGGAGTGCCCTTGGAATCACTTTTCTTCATGGAGTCAAATTTTGTTCTCACTTCTAACTTTTACCATCCCTTTGGATGACAGGAGAAATCTGTAACCTTAATTTCACTATGTGTTACTTCAGAAAATATATCTATTGTCTAAGTTTTTCTTATATCTTTCTCAAAGGGACATAAAAAACCCACACATACATTAAAATACACACACACACACACACACACACACACACACACACACACACACTCTCTTGTCCTTTGAGTTATTTAAAGAGCAACTGATATCGGTGGTAATTCAGTCCCAGAACACAAAGTTTGGCTCCACGTGTAGGTATCAGAGTGACAACGATTCTTTTCCTTCTCAGTTGGGAAATCTGTTCCTTACAGCATGAAGAGAAGTACGTTCAGGGATTGTTTTCTTTATGTTATATATTTTCCTGGCAGATTTATATGTTCCTAATTATTTATAATAACTGTATAATTTCATATTCATTTACCCATTTCACAATTTTAAAAAAATAACTAATAGAAATAAACTGTGATTGAAAAGAATTCTAAACAAACTACCTTTTCTACTGGCTTTCATTTTTATGTTTTCATTAGCACCACATAGTTTTAAAAGTTTCCAGCAATCTTAAACTGTAACTTTGACTATAATATCTTGTTATGTTTAGAATGAACCTCTCTATCCAAATTGAATCATTACCTGAGTTTTGCATGGTGAGTAGTAAGATCTCAGATAAAAGGCTTTTCAGAAGCTTTCTCACAATGTCTGGTCCCTGAATTTAGATAGTGAAGGACACTGTATGCAAGAAACAGTAAGAATGCAGGGGAAACTGGCAATATCATAGGAAGAATAAAATAGTAGTTAAGAGCACAGAGTTCTGAAGAGAGACCTCTGAGGTCCAAGTTCAATAACTGTAGGCAGGTTACTTAACACTCAGGTTCCATATCTACAAAATGGTCGTGATAACAATACTAACTACTTTGTAGGGTTGTTGTGAGGATTAAATAAGATATACATACTTAAAATGTTTACTCTGGTACTGGGTACAAGGTAAGAAGTAAAGTATTTGCTATTATAAATATTATTATTATCAACATTCCCATCAAAAAATATAAGGAGGTATCAAGCCTCTGAGTTAAAAATTGTTTTATCTCAAATACATTAATTGACCTTTCTGTGATTGATGACATTGCTGAATAGTCAATTAATCAAAAGTAGACCATGAAGTTTGTTTTATCTTTAAGGCAAAGTGCCATGAGTTTTAAATTTAGAAAAAAAATAATCATGGATAGATGTATATCTAAAATAAATTTATCCTTTTTAGTTTCATAATTCTTAAATTATATCTAGTCCATCCAATATGTATTATATCTTTGCTATTATATCAAGAACTATAGATAAAAAAAACAATGCAATAAAATACATAGTTTCCTCAACAAATTTTGGAGAAAACTTATTTCATAAAACTAAAATGGTGCAATGGAAATTCTAAGAAAAGATCAGTCAATCTGGAGGGAAAGACCCAAGAATAAAGGAATGGGCTTTTGTTAAGCTTTGAAAGGTAAAGATAGTTTAGGTCTGAAAGGAAGAGGCGGCGGCCTCCCTGGGAGCGTGGACACCTTGGGACACCTGCACGGATATGTTTTTACTGACGAGCATGAGTGACAAAGTTCAAGGAGACACTGAGGGGACTGGTGGTGTGAGTGCACACTGAGGCCCTGGGACTGAGGTTAGATTTTATGTTCCTCCATGTTTCTCTTCAAGTTGGAAATGTGTTTTCCCTATCTATGAAAGGGAAAGAGATGCTTTGATAGATGATACTCCTAAAAAGATGTCAAGGCTTCATGGAAAAACCTCCAGAACCATCCAGTTCTCTTGATATCTTGTGCCCTGGTTTCTTTTCTTCCTTCATGTTAAATTACTATGGACATTTGCATGAAAAGGGGATCTTTGTTTCTCAGAGTTCATCTGCTCCAGTAGCCATTTACTCCTCACTTCATTGTCACTCATCTCCTCAGCAAAGAGAGGGTGACGACTCCAAGGAGAGAATAGCAGCAGGGACAGACAAGCTCCCAGGGACCAGAGATCTTGTTGTCATGTAAATCAGCACAGAAATAAAAGGGAAGAAAAGTACAGAGAATAGGTTTTAGAAGCAACTCAATAAAATGATTTCCATGGGGGCAACAGTAGCTCTTTAATATTTATCAGTGCCACTGAGTCCTTTTTGCAACAGTAATTCATCATCATAAAAGCCCATTTCCACATAGCTTTTTCAGTATTGCAATCACAAGGGTACTCCCATTCCACCAAAAAAAAAAACAAAACCAAAAAATCCCACTACTATTGGCTAGCCTGGTTTAACACATTGCCACACTGGAAAAAAAATTTTTTTCCCTTGGGGCCACAGTGTTTTATGACAAAAATAGAATAAAAACTTCAAAAACAAAATGATTCTAATTTAATGAAAAATTTGTTATTTTTTATTGTTTTCTGTACATGAGTTATATGCAACTTGAAAAACAGTTCTCACAGCTCCCAAGGTAAAGAGACACATGAGTTACATATGCTTCACAAGGCCCTGGCCTCAAAACTAGCATGAATTAAATATAACTCATATGGCAGCTAATGTGTTAAAAATGCTAGACTCATGCTAATGAAGAAGATGAGATAAACAAAAGAGAATTGATGCAAACAGAAACATCACATTTTCACAAGGAAAACTTAAAGTTGAGCTGTGGATCACAAGAAAGACTTCAGTCTTTAAAATTGAAATGTTCTATCACACTAACCTATATATTACAGATTTATGAGGAGCCATACACATATGGACAAAATGATAAAGAATGAAATATGATGCATTTTACCAGAATTGCTTTCACGCAACACAAATTTCATTATATTGAAATGGGAAGCAAGGAAACATGTACAACAGACTGTGAGAAAACTTTTGCTTATATGTTTTCAAAGTGTTTAATGCATTATGGTTAAGAGAAAAGAGTCTTAAAAAGTTGCTGTCAGCAACAACTCATTTGACTGACAGGGTCCTTAGCAAAAGCTAAAGGAGTGAGTGACCCTGGAAGCAATTCATGCATGCATGCAACATCAGTTTTAAGTAAGCCCTGGGTAAATTTCACCCGATGAACTTTTTCTAGTGGTAAACAACTTCACCATTGTCTAATAAAAGAAACACCAAGGGAACCTAGAAACTATTGAGGGATCAAAGGAAGCTCAGAGGACAAGAGTGGGAGCTTGAAAGTTATACTGTATAAGCCACCCTTTGCTTTAGAATCCAGCTCAACTTCTCCCCGAGACAAAGAATCTAGACAAGATGGAAAACAAAGACCATTATCTTACCTTTGGAGTCAGTGAGAAAGCAATAAGAGGAAATCAAAAACAAAGAGAAGTTTTGTTGGCTGTTGTTTTGGTTTGAAGGCTCCCCTCCCCTCCTCCCACTGTTGTACAGCCTTGCACAGTGTCTGATGGTATCCATTAGGGAGATGTAGCTTACAACAGGTATGCCCCAACCAGCTGTCTCCGAAAACTTGAAGGCAAAGGACATCAAAATCAGTAGGGTCATCCGTCATTAATTTAGACCTAGTAATAAAAAGACAATCACACATCTTTGTGCCTCAAATCCAAAAGAACTGAAACTGAATGTATTTTCATTCCCTTTCAAATTTGTCTCTCCCATGTTCTCTTGTTCAAGAATTATTACCTTCATCTGCCCATTCACCCAGACCAGAAACCCTGGGAGTCATTCCTGAATCTTTCCTCACACCCAATCAGTTACCAAATATTGTTCATTCCACTGCCTGACAATCTCTTTTATGTTAATAATCACCCTCACATACTGCTTCTGCACTAGATAATCTCCTAATAGCTCACCTGCACTATTTCAGCGACCCACTTTATTCTCTAGATGTAATTCTATCTAATAAATCTTCCACACGCCTGCCAACGTACTTGTTTGAAAATTCTCACAGTTGCTCCTCCCTACCTATTGTACAAAATGCAAAATCTCCATCATTTGGTCATTATCTGATAGTCCATTCTCATATCTCACCCCTCCCACAACAGCCATGCTAAACGATAGTGTGTTCCCTGAATGTGGCTTCTTCTCTCTCGCCTCCTCGCACTTGCACGGCTGGTCCCCTGTCCTCTCCTTGGCCCACCTGTATGTCCTTCAAGTCTCAGGTGAAGCACATTCTCCCCTATGATGCAGTCAGGACTCCCTCTTTCACCATCTCATAGTACTTTCTGTTTGTCACGTCACATTCCCAGAAACAGAAACTCACACGGGCTAGAGAAATGGGCATGTGTTGTAAGATTAGGAGCATAAATGAGAAAGACAGGCCCCAAGCAAATGTCAGAATACTCACCCAGCCAGGCACCAGGAAGACATAGAATGATTCAGAAAATAGAACAAACAGCATTTGGGACCAGAACAGCTCTCATGGTTTATCTCACCATCTTCCTCAGGAGGAAGAATATGTTAAGCCCTTTTCTCATGCCCTGTCATTATTATCCCATAACATCTTCCAGCTTCTGTTCCCATTATCAACTGCCTGACCTTACATATTGCATTCAAACTATTTGAAAAAGGATATTTTACCAATGCAATTAGGTCCCATGATCTCTGTTGAGGTGTTCCTTCCTACCATCCACCCCACGGGACACAGTGTAGCTTATAGATGTGCTATGTGCAGGCAGATCAAGTCAGCTGTGGCCACAGTGACAAGCGCGTTGGGCGGCACCTTGGTAATCCATGGTGAAGGAATCCCATAAAGGGGTTATGGGGTAGAAGCATGCTGAGACTCGGCACATCCAATAAAACTTTGTGTGTGACTTACAAAGAAACTATCACACTGTATTATACTTACTTGCCTGATGGCATGACTATTTTCTAAAAAGTTTGTGTGCTCTTTGTGCAAAATTTTATCCCCAGCTCAACACAGATCTACTGTGTAAGTATACAGTAGGTAGGCAATAATATTTGCTGAATAAATGAATGAGTGAATGTAAATGAATGCATTAAGAGCACACTCACATATGTTAAATAATTTTATTTTGACATCAAAGAGTTTATGTTTTAGTAAAAGTGATCTAAGTATCTTATTTTTATATCCCATTTAGCAAAGCACATTATCTAAATCTGTAGTGTGAGTCTCTTGGAGAACTGTTGCGTGGAAGCTCCCTCAGACCACAGACGCAGAAACTCTGACCCCAAAAACAGCAGTTCTAGTATGCCTAGAAGATTAAGAAATCATAGAATATCACGGCTGGAAGAGCTGGAGACCACATTCTTGACCTGCTATCCCTCAGGTCACAAACAACAAGTACCATTTAATACATGAGTAACACTGAATGTGGCCCAACACATTCTCCATAGGAAAAGGGGACCACTAGCTCTGTTCAGCTGTATGCACAATGCAACTCAACTTCTTCCTTTCCCATAATTCCATTTCTCAGTTAAGCTACTTGATAACATGTTTAGATGAGGAAACCTAAGCCTTTAGAAAATAAATTGCTTGTTCAAGGTCACATAGCTCCCAAGGACAAAGCCAGATTCTAGGCTTCCTGATCAGTCCAATGTTCATTTCTAATTCTCTTTTAGCATCCCCTAGTCTCAAAGGCCCAGACTAATATACCTTAACCTAATATTTTAACCTAAAAGTTCACTTAACCATTTTTCCGCCAGAGGCAACAGTGAATGTAATTCCACATAAAGATAATTCAGTAAACTGCATTTAAGGGAAAACACCTATTTGCATGTGAGAGGCAAAGGCAAGAGCAATGACACAGGAAAAAAGTCTAAGAAATTTTTCTGCAATTCAGCGAACTGGTCGTTCAATAAACTGTCTCTTGGTAAATTAATTTTTGTACATTGGCTTTGACATACTGACTTAAAACTAGTACCTAAATAAATAGCTGCCTAAACATACATAGTCGTGAGCTAACTCAGAAGTCTCACATAAGCTATTACTTATTCATGTAAAATAGTGCATGATGTAAAGTACGAAAATTGTTCTTTTCTAGCCTAGTTAATGTTTGGTTGTTTTGTAATTTAAAAAATACCAGATACTCAATTAATTTAAGCTCATTGTTTTCCAGTGTTTTGAGTTACAAATTATCAAGTTTCTGCTATACATACACTTAGCATAGCTGTGGTAATTTAGAACAGAATTTGGAGGCTTACTAATAGCAAGCACATGGAGGGGAATATGAAATGCTGATTACTCTCACGGATTAAAACAAGAATGTGTGGTGTATACAGTGTTTGGCATTTAAACTAAGAGCTGATGAAGATCAACATCAAAAGAAAATTTTAATTAATTACTACAGATTATATGTTTGCAGGATCCAGAGTAAGAGAACAAGTAAATGCAACTAAAAAATAAAAATGACCATGATATTGGCTTACACTCTATTTAAAATGCATATTACATTCTTTACTCATCTTACAGTTATTATTTTCTTAAGTCACTAAACTAAAAGCTAAATTTATACTACTTACCACTATGTGAGTACACATATGCATTAAGTATAAATATACAAGATTGAAAGTAAAATAATTAAATAAAGAAAAAGAAAAAAGAAACCCCAGACTCTCTCCCATTCATTCTTACTTGCAAAGTTTTGGGAAATCCAGTCTTGTCCAAATCTCCCTGTTTCTCCTGGGAAGCAAATAGGATAGAGGATAAAGAAAGGGATTGCTTCATCCTTTCACTTCAGGTTATCACTCTTAAAATTCTCTGACTTTTGTTGTTCTTTCCCTTGTAAAATGGTCATTTCCAAGAAGGGGCTTTTATTCTTCTGCTCCTCCTAAACCAATGATTTAATTGCCTCTCAAGAGAATTCAGAGTAATTCCTTCAGACTTCAAACACCAGGATACTAGGCCTCACCCCACACTCCTCCCCAGGCTGGAGGTGAGATTTTCTTAAATTTGTCCTAACACTATCACAGTATTCTGGATTCTGCATTTGACTTCTCAGAGGAAGCCACTTACACTCTGCCCCTCAAGAGGAAACAATCCAGGAAGCATGCCTACTAGCACCAGGGTTTCCAGATAAAATACATGTTTCCTATTAAATCTGAATTTCACATAGACAATAAATAATTTTTAATCATACACATGTCTTATGCAATATTACTTATATTTCAAACTTTGTTTTTACTTATTTATAGTTAAAATTTAACTGGGAAGCACGTATTTTTATTTGGTAAATCTGGCCTTCCTAACTTGTACTCCTCTCTCCTTCTGAAAACTTCTATTTCATCCTCTCCAGGATTTTCTCACTCTTAAGAAACAGACTAGCCCTATGCTCCTCAGTGTTTTATATTTATTTTTGGGGGGTGTCCAGTGCCAGATACAAATGTATATGCATGAGTACATATGGGCATGCACCTGTACTCAGAAAAGTTTAATGTCAATAACCACAATAACATAGGGCTGAAGGATAAGGCTGCCAGGCTTCACTTAAGGATCTTCTGATAATTTTCCATGTCATCCAACAGAAATTCTTCCAAAATGGTCCTTCATTCTCTAATTTATGTCCCACAGCTCTTGAGAAGATGGGGCTAGGGAGAAAGCCTTCTTTGGCAAAGCTCACTGTGCAATCTAAATTGGTAGCTAAATCTAAACATACATTGTCATCTATTGAATAGAAACTGTTCAGATTTTAACTTGGCATAAGACATTCCCAAACTAAATACTCTGTTATAAACATTTTGACCTATCTAAAACTGTACACATTTTGTCAACACTAAGTGTAAGAAAGAAGAGAAGCCAATAATTCTTGTCTCTCTCAATCATCTTTATTTTTTACTTATGCTTTCTCCATTTGCATTGAAGCTAAAAGAACAGAGAAAAAAACAGGAATAAAATGCTGTATCATGCACATACACACACATATACACAAATCATTTCAGCCTTTAACAAAAACAATTTTATACACACACACACACACACACACACATATGGGAAAATATACATTGAAATGTCAATTCATCCAAAATAATCAGTAAACCATGAGTTCTCTTAGTGAATATTTGGATAGAAATGATTTCCTCAAAAATAAATTCTATTTCTCCATCATCCTGATGACACATCTCAAAAGCCAGAAGCCACAATGGCCTAGAAATAATGCCTGAATTATTCTTTCCTCTAAAGACCCAAGATGCTCTTATAATGGGAGCTGCATCCATTGCTCAGTTTTCTATGGCCGGAATTGTGGGGAAGTTATTCTAGAAAGGAAGGGAAGGTAGCTTTCTATTCTCTTTTTTTCCCCTAAAGAAAACTAAAATAACTAAGTGCCTAATGTATAAAAAGGGCACACTTATAACTTACACTATGTCCTAGAGAGTAATGTCCTCCAAGATTCTAGGATTTGCATTTATTAGATTAAATGTAGGATATTACCAAGATGGTGGAATAAAAGATAATCCATCCATATTCCCCCCCACAACAAGAACTATGCACCCATCCACATTCAAAAGTCTCTCGGTGGGAGCCTTGGGATCTAGGTAGGAGATTGTGAAACCCTGGTGGAGACCAAGACCTAGGAATATTGTTTTGAGTATACAGATCAGCACCTAGATATCTAAACTGAAGCTCAGCTAAGAAATCCTGGTTTTAAAATAGACAAAACAACCCATTAATGGTCCAAAGTCAAGGCTTTAATTACTATGTCTTTTTAAATAGCATGACCTCAAAACAGTCTACAGTAGTCCCACCTTATTTGCAGGGTATTCATTCCAAGACCACCAGGGGATGCTTGAAACCACAGATAGTACCAAAGCCTATATATAGTGTTTTTTCCCATACATAATACTTATGATAAACTTAACTTATAGATTAAGCACAGTGCAACACTAACAATAACTATTAAAAAATAGAAAAATTATAACAAAATGCCAGCATCACTACTCTTGCCTGTTGGGGCCATTATTAAGTGAAATAATGGTTATCTGAGCACAAGCACTATGATACCATGACAGTTGATCTGATAACTGAGACAGCTATTCAGTGACTAATGGGAAGGTAGTGTATACAGCTTGGATGCACTAGACAAGGAGACAATTCATGTACTGGGTGGGATACAACAGGCTGGTACAAGATTTCATCACACTACTCAGATTGGGATGCAATTTGAAAAATATGAATTATTTCTGGAATTTTCTATTTAATATTTCAGACCATGGTTGACTATGGGTAACTGAAACTGAAGAAGTGAAACGGCAGATAAGGGAAGTGCAAAAGTGCAAAGGGAAGTGCTATAGTGCAAAAGTGACTTTAGCATCTAAGAGAATATTTTCGGAGAGTTAGTAGTTGAACAAACAATAAGTTTGAGGAATACATAAGAATAGGAAGTCTATATTCCTTTCATAAGCTGATGATATTGATGTGTAAAAGATTCATATATCAAAATTTAGCTTTATATAATTAGTCCAGATTATATATAGAACTGCCTGTTGTTATAAGCACTGGTGAGTAGAACTGGAACTTTATTTTTTTTTAAGAATAGAAATGGTGGTCAATATGAAAGCAGCACCTCATTCTTTACATTCTGGCAGATTTACAAACCAATAAACATCACACCAGTGTTCTTTTTAGCACACATGTACTGGTGGATTTTTACTCCAAGAGACGTATCTCTTTTGAATCTAATATA
The DNA here is from genome assembly GCA_963575035.1 of Avahi laniger. NCBI lineage: Eukaryota > Metazoa > Chordata > Mammalia > Primates > Indriidae > Avahi > Avahi laniger. The sequence continues at coordinate 13,629 of CAUYSK010002538.1, read as the reverse complement.
AAAATTGTCCCAGCAAATCAAATTAGGGCATGATGAAGCTGTAGATTTTTGAAGTGTGAGATGAAGTGTTTTACACTTACATAAAAATAGAGAGGTAGACCCCACTTTATAAATAGCTTTATTTTGGCTACCCATGATAGAACAGCTTTCCAAAGAGTGGTTTCAGGGGACCCATTTGCAGATACAGGAATATGGCTGAGTAATTCTGTTCTAGGTGTGCAGGTGGAAAGCAGGGACACGAAAGGTTTTCAATTGGCCTTGAAGACTACCTAGTGTAACATACCAACCAAATGGGGTGATGGTCTCTGACCACCTAGAAAATGGAAGATTTCAAAGGCAAATTGTCTTGACCTACTTAGCTTAAAATATCACTTGTTTTCACCTAAATTTCAGACATGCCATAATAAAAAAGAATGAGATTAAATTCTATATAAGGTATAGGAAAATGAAAATCAAAAAAGAAAAATCTCAAAAGAATGAAGAGTGGATTAAAAAAAAAAAGATTTCAGGGACCTCAAGGAAGATGAAGAGTAAGCCTGAAAGGAAAAGGGAAAAGCTTTTTAGCATGAGCTGTTTAAATCTCCACTGACCAAGGAGTTTAGAGCTCTTTGGTAAAGAGCAACACAACCCTGGCAGCAGGATGCTTGGGATGACCTAATGGGCCTCTCGGATTACTATGTAATGCAAAAGTCCTGTGTGTCTGGTGTGTGTCTGCATGTGATGGGACAACTCAGCATGGCATTGCCTGGTCCCACATGGGAGTGAGGAAGTACATGTTTGAAGATAATGAACCTTTCTTTTTAAAATGTGAGATTTACTATTTCACTCCTAATCCTACTTCAGAAGTCTGTTTCTTTATTCTAACCAGCATTTTTATTTTAATTCTTGCTATATTTTAGAAATATGACATTATTCTAAGGAGAGAGAAGGAGAGAAGATTGAGTCAGAAGAATTTCTGATCATTTGCTGAAGTTTCTGGAGAGAAGAATAGGAACACAGTGATTAATGTAGGTATGTATTATATGATTAGAATAAAAGTGAGGCTTTTCCCTAAACACTGTCAAGATGCCTTTTGCACTGGACTATTTGATAGGGCAATTTGCCATTTTCTTAGTGGCCTGAGGATTAATTCTGCAGATTAAAAACTGCTCTAGGTCACAGAAAAGGAGGAACAAGTAGAAACTGTGCTCTGCCTTTCAGTGCAACCCCTCTGCATTCCTACCCTCTTCCTACTTCCAGTTTTATCTTCCTCGAAGCATTTCTTCACATTACAACCATGATGCTTTAAAAAAAAAAAAACTCATAGCTAAACAGATCACCCATTACTAGCTTAAGAAACTGCCTTTTCCATGACTCAGTATGAAATCCACTATTTGTAATGTGAATCTGGCCAAGGCCTACCTCCCCATCCTTAGTACTTCAAACTTCATCATAATTTTAAATATGTGTTTATCTGAGAATGTATTTTAATACGTGTATTTGCTACGAGTCTTAGGATCAATAACAATAAAGATCCTATGTGTCTCATTCATTAAGCTACTTAGAGATAGAACAAAAATTTGATCCTAGGTTTCCAGTCTTCAACACCGTTGCACTTTTCACTCCATCCTTTCTCCTCCTCCGGGTTCCATCAATCAATTCTGAAGCCTTATGTGACTTTCAAGACATACTATTGAGATGAATTTCCCTAGATTCTCAGCCCTCCATTCTAGTTACCCAAATCTGCTCATTTTTTCACAAAACAGACTCTTCCCCACCTCCTTATCTTTGCCTATGATTTTTCTCATAACTTTTAACACCATGGATTGTTCAAGACTACGTTGATATTTCATCTCTCTTCCAAGCCTTCATTGCACTCTTCTATGAATTTTTATAGCACACCTGCTCAATTTGACACAGTGTTACATCACAGCTTTGCATAAATACTTATTATTCTAACTTCTCATCTAAACTGGAAGCTACTTAAAGGATGGAGTCCATGAAGTCTCATCATCTGTACGCTACACAGCTCCTAGCACAGTGCTGAGTATTATATAATATGATTGGCTGGCTTCATGAGAAGTCTTTCCATAGGTGACCAAGCTTCTATTATTTCTCATCCCAAGAAGCAAAGCTTCCTGGATTTCAGGCAAATCTGCCCTCCTGAAAAATAGACATTTCTTTTGGCATTGCTTTTTCCATGTGAATCTTCCCCCTGAGTTCAAAGAAGAACACATATTTAGCATGCTGTGCTTTCAGGAGTTTCCTTTAAGCAAAACCATTTTGAGTTTTGAGTTCCATGGTGTATCTTGCCTCAAGCTCAAATAATAGAAAAAAGAGAAGAAACACCATTGTTAAGGAATCTGACAAAATTTTACATAGGTCAGCTGCAAAAATAATACATGCTGCTTTCTGAGAGACACGTATCTGAATGCATGTCTAAGAATGATGCTGCATAATTCTGAGAACATGATCTCATGACTGGTCTGAATATATCTAATGTGTCTATTCTATAGATTTTTTAAAATGCAAATTCAGGTTCCTCTAGTTCACATCAACAATAATAATGCAGTTTCCAAATAATTGTCTCCTGTAAGAATTATTCTGGTAGAGAAGTATTTTAAATTTGCCCCCCAACAATAAATGGATTGACAGCTCCAGACTTCACATGTCAGACTGTCATTATTTGGGCCTTGGGTGCCACTATACTAAAGACGACTCATGTTACTGTTGTCTATTTTAATAGCATGTAGTCTATAACTAATCAAGTATTAATCTGCAAAGAGCTGTTTATCCAATAAATTTCCTGTATAGGAACAACAAGAGAAGCCACAGCAGTAGCAGTTTCCACTTATGGAGAACTCCTATATGGAGACATTTTAAGTGAATGCCTTTTTAATCCTGACAGATATGCAAAGAATTATATATATTATTCTCCCCATTTTACTGATAAAAAACTTTTAAGAGGTCGAATAATAGGAAAAAGCAATTAGAATTTTAATCCTCAAAAACTAGATGTTCTTTCTACCATTAAAAGCAAGCAACTACAGCTCTTGAGAATTCAGAAAACTTTTTAAAGGCCACGCTTTCTTGGGGATCTTGGGAGTCTTGATTTCAGTCACCAAAGTATTCTTGGGGGTCTTGCTTTCAATCACTAGAGGTTCAGCATAATGCGGAACATGCTACAATATATCACAATATATTAATATATTGCAAATACATGAAGGACACTGAAAGTTGAAGTTGTTTTACCGTACGACTTTTTTTCTCTTTTAATCACAATAATAACTAACATACTTTTACACCAACTGACAAAATCTATGCAGAGGAAAACAGAATACATTTAGCATAGCAATCCAGGCTTTGTTTTTTTAAAATTGTTATTAACCTGTTATTGCAGATCTTACTTATGGGAAGATTATACATTTCCACCCTAATGATCTTAGGAGTAACTATATGACTTCTATGGCAATGAAATATAAATAGAATTATTATTGGTTACTTTTGGCTAGAAGCTTTGAGAACCAGCATATGCTTTGCCATCCTCATTTTCCTCGTTAGCCATGAGACGACAAATAGTTTAGACAAGCTGCTCCGTCAGCCTAGTCCTGGAGTGAAGACACTGTGAAGCAAAGCCACAGCCAAACCTCAACAGACATAAAGCCTGAGTAATGAAATATTGTGATTGTTGTCCTAGCATAGCCCAGCCCACTCTGATTGATACATCTTCAAATTACTCTTCCTAACCAAGTCCCATTGCATCAATTTCTGTTGCGTAGTAATCAACCCCCATATTCAGTGCCTTGCAACAAGCTCTCATTTCTCACTACTAAGTCTGAGTCTGTGGCTCTCTGTTAATGGCTAGAATATACTGGACCCACAAGATTATGGTTTGGGTTCAGAGAACATTCTATTCTATATGTCTCATTCAGGACCAGTACCTACCTGAGGCACTTTCTTCTCATTGCAGATGGTAGAAACACAAGATGCCATCAAAACAATATAAGCAAATTTAAACCTCCTTCTTGTACCACATCACTAACAAAGCATGTTCCAGGACCAAGATCAAAGTCAGTGATTACTTACTCACCGAGAGGTACTGCAAGACGGCATGGTAAAGAAGTGGAGTGAAAATTGAGAACAGCTATCCAGTCTACGACAGCCCACCCACTTCACTTGGTCACAAACATTCACTCTCTCACCTAGGAAAAACTCTCCCCTCTAAAACATCCTCAAAAGGTTCATCTAATAACACCATCAGGCACCAAGTTCCAGATCTTGTGATATTTATTGGATCCAGATGTGGTTGCTCTTGATCTAAAGACCTATGAACTACAAAGACAAGTTATCTTCCCCCCTTCCCTGCCCAGTATGCCCAACATAAATGGTGGGACAGGGACAAGATAATCGCAGTAAACATTACAATTTCAAAAGGGGAAGAACGGGAGGCAAAGCAGTCACTGTTGCAGCTACTCTAAATCACTCTGGATAACCCCTATGCTGCTATCAGAAGTATCTCTTGATCAAGCCCAAGTCCCACTTCCCAGAAGAAACTTTCCAGTCCATAGATCTCCTCGTCTATTGGTTCCATTCTCTGGGAAATCCTTTTTTTTTCCATTATCCTCCGCAGCCATAGCTTACAAGGATATTGGAGAAAAAGCTGTTACTGGTTGATAAGCAGCTGCCTTTCAGCCCCACTTCCTTGCTGTAAAAATTTGGAGGATTAAAAGGTCCTTCTAAGTCTTGAACTGTGGCTCTTTTAATTCATGCTGATACTACTTTGCAGCCCTCTCAAAAAACACTGTTTTGACCTTTTATGTATCAGATTACACTCAATTCTATCTGACAAAAGCCATACAATTCTTTTTAAGACATGCTTGTCTCTCTAGACTCCACAAAGTCTGTGGCAGCGATTTCGTATAGAGTTAAATGTTATATTCAGAAAGAAGGAACAACTGAGGGACTCTGAGGAAAGTTACAAGGTATGAGTCAGACACATCGAATAATGTGATTTCTTCTTTTAACCTAATCTGGATTCCTTGCTTTTTCATGAAAGAATTTAATCCTTTTACTTTTAATATAATTATGACTTTTATATGATTATGAATATATATTTTAATAACTTTGGGCTTGTCTGCCCAATCTTGTTTTACTTTTTTAGTAATTCATAACTCTGATTAATTCCCATGTCCCTTTCTTGCTTTTGTTGTATTGATCAAATTCTTTCATTTCATTCTTTTTATTTGGTAGTTTGGGAGATAAACATATTATGTTTAGTCTTTCAATGTTTCTCCTTATAACATGAATGTTTAAACATTTTTTCATTGTATAGATCCTAAAGCAGTACCTGAAAAATAATATGTAATAAATATATCTTTGCCCATATAATTAAGACCATAATATTAACATAATTTAAGTGATGTATTATTTATTATTATCATTATTTCTTATGTTCACATCTTTCCCTTGTCTTTGTTTTTTCCTTTCATTTTGCTTAAACAGTCTTGTAGTATTTCTCTTAGAATGTGTATGTGATTAGTAAACATTTGGACCTCATGCAAATCTGAAATAAATACGTAAATTTTTAAGCCACTATTCCATAAATTGTAAGCAAGCTAGAATGGGGTGGTACAATCATAGCTCCCTGAAGCCTCAAATTCCTGTGCCCAAATGATCCTCCTGCCTCAGCCTCCTGAGTAGATGGGACTACTGGCAGCACCAAGGTGCTCAGCCAATAAGTACATATGGGTCTTTTTTCATTCACCTACCTTGTCATTTACAGGCCATCTGAAGATATAGGCCATATTAAAATAGCTCATGTCTATCTTCATCTCTGGAAATTTTTTTCTATCATTTCTTTATTTCTCATTCTCAGAAACTTCTATAGCATTGATAAGAACACGTCCATTTATCTCTTAACTTTTCTTTTGTACTTTCCATCTATTTGTGCTTTTGTGCTATATTATTACAAATAATATTATATTAAGAATTATTTTGCATAATCTTGCAACTTATTAATTCATACTTGAATAATATGAATCTGACACTAAATCTACTTAATCTTTATCAATTATATCATTTTTATCTCTAAAATTTCTCTCTTAGATGAGATATAGTATTACATTCACCTGGGAATATTATTTATATTTATTTCATAGCTTTTTTACGCATTCTCTATTAGCTTTTTTTAGATATTGATTCAGTTCACTGTTTCCAATGCATGATGATTCTCAGTTGTGTGCTTATGATTGCATTTGACAATTCTTATTCACCTATTTATGAATACTGTTTCTATATATTATGGTCTGTATCTTGCCATCATGGCAAACGGGTTGGACAATGTACAAAAAGGAAGGCCCAGAAAATCGTCTTATAGGAGTCAAGGCTTTATATCCCACCTGGTTATCATAAGCTGCGAAAGGCCAGCCCTCCTCTCTGACCCAAATTTCCACACTATTATAAAAAATAAAAAATAAAAAAATCAGTGTCTTAAGAATTTGAAATTGATTGTGGAGCAATCCACCTGTTTGTCCCAGAATGGTACACCAATTAACCACCCAGACTTTGTCCCAGGGTCTTGCTTCTGCCAGTTGGCTCTATAGTCTTTAGGTTTAAAGGTCCCCTAAATATCCTTTCATATATTTTCCATTATCCTATTGTGCATTTTGGGAGCTGTAGTTTCCTCAGTCAACTGATTCCATATGTTTTATCGTGGTCATTCTTCTTGTTTTATAATGTTATTATGGACTTATAATTTTTAATGTAAAAATATTTCTCTGTTCAATTTAGAGATTTGTAGTGGAGGGGAAAGTGGAGTTGTGTACTCATTTCTACATCTTGATCCAATCTCCTCTACAGTCTCATTTAGTTTACACTATTAACATACTAATTTTATTAATTTTCTTTAACAGATTATACTAAGATAAACTTTAGATTTACTCAAGTCAAAATAACACAAATTATGAATCAGTAGTTTAAATGAATGAGGTTTTACTGCTGATAAATGAGGCTTTGTCTATACAACACCCAAACAAACCTGTCAGCTCAAGGGAAAAACAAAATCAGTTGAACTGATCTTGAGAGACAATGCTTAGATTTTAAATAGTTGTAGTGGTGCCATGTAGACACAGACTGGGTTGCACTTGACCTATGAAGTAACTGAAGCAATTAGAAATTATGTGATGTTCTTTAGATAACACAGTCAAATGGCCATTTGGTCAAGAATAGCCCCTAATGAGTACTTGCCCTCTGCAAATCCTTTTGGATTTCTTTTTCAGCTCATTCAATCGATTTATGACTTTGTGAGTAAAGCCAAGTAAATGCATCATGCACCACCCTGCGAACTAAGGAACATTTAGCTCACGTACCCTCCAGCTCTTGCACTAACAAGCTATAGTAACACCATAGCACAAATTATCTGTAATCACATTAATTCTCCTTAATACATAACATGTGGCTAGCCGAAGTGACCCTTCCAAAGCAGTGTTTTCTAGAACTCTGCGCTTATTAAACCCTTCCCTAAAAATGTATTATGAATAACCAATGACAATCTACTTTGCATTGCCCCAACCAAAATGCTCAAAATGTAGAATATCATCTTAGCTTGAAATGCCTCTTCATTTTTAAACTATTACACAAAAAGCATTTTTATTATTTGTGATCATATCTTCAGTTTTGATGCTAAAAGGTGGGAAACTATTTGGAAAACAATGTTTCTGGTCCAGTGTGGTGGACATCTGTGATTTCAACATCTGCCCTGGAGGCAGAATCTCAGTGTGAACAGAAAGGTAATATCCTCAGAGTTAGTTAGATACATCAGGATTTTTGATGAAAAGAAGCCATTCCTTCAATAACAAAATCTGTTATTCTTCTTTCAGATAACAACATGAAAGCAACTCTTTTCACAGAAAATCTGGCCATACTGCTGTCACACTCAAAAAAATCTGTTATTATCCAGCATCCAAACAAGAGAGCTCCTTCCTCATCAAATAGTAAAATGATATATGGACTCCTTCTACAAAGGTTTCCAAATTAGAAATGATTTCTTCAGAGGAAACATAGGAAGAACTTTGGAATGCAAAAGAACACATTTCAGATAAAAGAGACAGATCTATACCACATGGGAAGAATCTTGTGGCACTAATAGCATCAAGATTGTTTGTTATCGAGGGAGGACATTGCCACCTAACAAGACAGCAAAGCCAGGGAAAAATGTCAGAATGCTGTTTCATGGGCATTTTAATTTTTTTTAACTCGTCATAAAATGAAATTTTAATCAAGTCTTATAGCCTAATTCTCTCATGTGTTTCCTTACGCAGCAATAGGAAACATGTGTGAACTAAACCTCTTTTTTTGGTGTATAATGGCACTATGAGTTTGCACACATACATGCCTCTACTTGAAATTATTTTCCTTTTGTGAATGAACAAGACCACTCTGATCGGAAATCTGCTCATTTTTAGTGCTAAACTCACTGGGGAGGAACCATATCTAATTGAGAGGTGAACTACGTTCTCTACATTGATATACAACACCGAAACAAGAGGGAAAAATGTGAACCAGAGTCTGCCAGCACCTAAGTTAACCCATATAAGTTAGGGAACCTTGTAAGTTCAGATTTACGGAGATATTTTCCATTGTCTACCAGACCACCTGGTAGACAAGTACCAAATTTTAGAAGTATTTATATCTTCATAAGCATCCCAGTGATTACGATAGTACCAGAAGAATCTATATCAGTACATGGTATTGAACATGCAGGTGTCCAGAAATTCTAACTTCAAATTTTGCTTATTTTTAAACATCTCTTAACATTGCCTCATGGAAGATGAAATAGTAGTACATAATTTTTCTTCTTAAATTCAGCTTTCTCCAGTCTATCACATTTTTGTTCATTTAAATTACTTCTTCACATGAAAGCTTCCTTTAAAGTCCTTATTACTATTGCTATGCATAGATGGGTGAAACCTAACGGCATGGCTTCTGGACCTACAAGTGCTTACAGTTGATATAACGTGTACTCTACAAAGTCTGAGAATATTCTCAACGACAATCAAATAACCCACAATAATCTATAAAAAACAACCTCCACTGACAAATATATACACATATTATATTTGAATTTTGATGTCAAATTCGTAAGTCAGTTCCCATTCTATTTTTCCCAATTCTTAAGATAGTTAATAGGTTATTTTTAGCTTTAAGTTATTTATTAATAAAGACTCTTGCTATTGCTATGATCACTCCTAGATAGCAGGAAATTTGGTGCTTAGGAGTTTCAGGACAAATCCTCTCAATGTTACCTTAATGTTCCTAAATTCACCCAAAGACATAAAAATCAAATTGCAATGAATATGAGAAATGAACAAATAAACACATGAAGTGCAGTATGTATGAACAACATCTACAGCTGATTTCTTGAAAGAGCTTTATATGATGGGAAGTAACGTCATCACCTTTGTCAGTTAGGCCTAAGAAGAGTGGGATTTATGAATAGGTCTAAATGAAAAATTATGTACGAAAGAATGTTGGGAGATTAAAGAATAAGAAGAATAAAAAGAATAGGGAGTTAATGAAAAAACTTGGCCTACAGGTGAGTTTTCTGCAAATTGGCTAAGTCCACCATAGTGTCTGGACACCACTTGACAGACACAACAGACAGCTGCAGCCTTCTTCGCAATTTTTAAAACACACTAGATTAACAACAGATTTTAATACTCAGTTGAGGACAGTGTTTTCACTGTGTATTTTATAATCATTGTTATTTACTAAATTCTATGAACAAATGCAAGAAAAAGAGCCTGATTTTATTCTAATGATAAATATTCTACTGATTATTTGAAATTACTGATTCCTAGCTATGGTGCTTCCAAAGTCATTCTTAACATATTATTCACAGTAAAAAGAAGCAATTATATTTGGCTCCATGTCTGCTCTATACTCTAGTGTCCATGTATGCTTATCTAAAAGATATGAGTACATTATTGATTAATCACATTTTCTACTACTCATTACATAATACAGTACTTCATTTTAAAAATGTAAAACACTGACATCACTTCCCCAAACCAAATCAAAGTCAGCATACTGGTGTTGGTCAGATCATTCCTCAGGGCATACAATGCTGATAGAGCTGGCAATTGTAAAACTTGCCACGAGGGTGCCTTTCTCAGATGTGCATGCTTTCCAGGTTAACAGGAAGGTAATGCAAGAGATGTTCAAACTCCTTTATTGTACATAAATATATCTCAACGTACAGGGATTTAAGTGACAAAATGGGTAAACTGAAGCAAGGCTGTATCCTGGGTCATTACTGGAGTTCTTTAATTCCAAGATCGAAAAAGGAAAGTCCATCCATCAGACAGAAAAACCTATGCTCAGAAAATTGGCAGCAGGTCATCGTTATTCTCACATGCAGTCCACTTTTAAACTCTATAGAGTATGGAGAGAACAAAGGAGGAAGAGGACACTTAAACTGCTGAAAATACGTTTGCCTCTAATACAAGAAAACAAGCTTGGAAAAGCACCAATTTTCATTCTCCAATGAGAATAAATATAGCTATATCCGTACTTTGCCTCTTGTGTTTGCAAACACATGAAGATTTTGAAAAACTTACCTTTCAGCTTTGATTAGAAACGTAGGAAAAATAAAACTGAATCTCATTAGATTCAAAGTTAGGAAAACACTAAGGACAACCAGCTCATGACCACTTTCAGTGTACTTCAAGTTCCAAGAGAAAGGGCAGATCACGCAATACTCCTTCACTGTTTTTATTTAGTAAATCAAGAAGCTATTTCTTATTGAGTCTTGAGAGAATATCTACATAAGCACTCTCCCTCCTTTCCTTCATACCCTGCAATGGAGAAAGTATGAACCCTATCTCATATCTCATTAAAAATGGAAATTCTGACAAGGTGTTTGTCCCATGACAGCTTCTTCTATATTGATAACATAGAAATGCATATTTTCCAGATACCCAAAAGGTGAATTACCTACAATACTGTCAAAGGAGTTTTCCCTAAAAAGATTCTCTTTCTTCTCTGTTGACTATGCCCAATTAGACATCAAGTTCTATTTCTTCTCTACCATGGTCCCGATTTTATTTTTTCCTTTCCATTTGCTGTATTAAAAATATAGATGACTCTCCTCATCTCAATGGACTAGTGGAATAGTTTCCTAAACATTCTTTCCAGTATTAGTACTTCCTTCCTTTGACCTAATCCCTCCTATTCCACTACCGAATTTGTATTCATCTATGAATACTATAAAACCTCTATGCACATAAACTTGAAAATTTGGAGGAAATGGACAAATCCTTAGAAAGACACAACCTCACTAGGCCAAATCAGGAAGAACTAGAACTCCTGAACAGATCAATATCAAGTAATGAAATTGAAGCAGCAATAAAAAACCTGCCTACAAAAAAAAGTTCCAGATCAGATGGTTTCACACCTGAATTTTACCAGACCTAAAAAAATAACTGGTACCTATACTACAGAAATTATCCCATAACATCAAAAAGGAAGAAATCCTCCCTACTTGATCTATGAAGCTAATACCACCTTAATACCAAAGCCAGGAAAGGACACAACAAAAAAAGAAAACTACAGATCAATATCCCTTATGAATATAGATGCAAAAATTCTCAATAAATTCTAGCAAACCAAATTCAGCTGCACATCTGATTTCAGCATTTATATAAAGCTACAGAAATCAAGGCAGTGTCTGTATTGTCATAGAGATTAGATATATAGATCAACAAAATGTAATGGAGAGTCTAGATATAGACATACACAGATATAGTTTCTTTATTTTAGAGACATTGTACCAAGATCATTCAATGAGAAAATGATACTCTTTTACAAATAGAGCTGGTACAATTAGACATTCATATAGCAAAGGAGGAAGAAAAGATCCTTGATGCTTCCCTACCACCTTATACAAAACTTTACTCCAAATGAAGTCACAGATCTAAATGTTAAAGGCTAAAATCTTTAATGAGACATAAAAGGAAAAAATGATAAATTAGATCTCACAAAAATTATAAACTTATGCTCTTCAAGGGACAGTTTAAAATACAACAGGGAAAAAATATTTGCAATACCCATATCTGATAAAAAATTTGAATCTATAATATATAAAAACCTCCTACAACTGATTACTAAGACCAAAAATAAACCCAACATAAGTGGGCAAAGGATTTGAACAAAGAATTCACCAAAAAAATAAATAAAAATAAATACGTATATGTATACACACACACACACACACACACACACACACAGGAAAAAGAAACACATAAAAAAAAAAACACTCCACATAATCATTCCTTAGAGAAATGCAAATTGAAACCTCAATGACACACCACTCATTTTGTACTAGAATAGCTTAAAAAAATCTGACAATACTAAGTGCTGATGTGACCGTGGAGTAACTGACGCTCTTATGCATCACCTTGCTGGTAGCAGTGAAAAACAACACAGCCACTCTGGAAAACAATTTGGCAGTTTCTTATTAATTACATCATATATGTACCTTACGACCTAGCAATCCTACTCTTAGGTATTTACCCAAAAGAATAAAAATGTATGTTTACATAAATAAGCATATACAATTGCTCAAAATTGCCAAAACTTAGTCACAACCCAGGGGTCCATAACTAGTAAATGTGTAAACAAAGCATGGTATATCCATATAATGAAATACTACTCATCAATAAAAAGGAACTACAGATATTAATGAATGCAATGACATCATTGAGTCTCAAATGTATGACATTAAGTGAAAATAGCTAGACGGCAAAAGCTGCATGGTGATACTACATGATTCCATTTATACAATATTCACTAAAAGGCAAAACTAGGGACAGAAAACAGAGCAGTTGTTTCCAGGGATTGAGGGAAGAGATGAAGATTGTCTGCAAAGCTCACAAAGGATATTTTGCAGGTGATGGGAATGGTATGTTTGTACCTTGACTGAAATAGTGGTAACATGACCGTGTGCATTTGTCAAAACTCATTCAGCTTACACTTAAAGGGTGCGTTATAATATGTAATTTATACCCCAAAAAAACTCTAATGTTAAAAGTACATAAAGGTGTTTTTTTTTTTTTGAGACAGAGTCTCGCTCTGTTGCCCAGGCTGGAATGCCGTGGCGTCAGCCTAGCTCACAGCAACCTCAAACTCCTGGGCTCAAGTGATCCTCCTGCCTCAGCCTCCCGAGTAGTTGGGACTACAAGCATGCACCACATGCCCGGCTAATTTTTTCTACATATTTTTAGTTGTCCAGCTAATTTCTTTCTTTCTTTCTTTTTTTTTTTCCAGTAGAGACAGGGTGTTGCTCTTGCTCAGGCTGGTCTCGAACTCCTGAGCTCAAACGATCCGTCTACCTTGGCCTCCCAGAGTGCTAGGATTACAGGTGTGAGCCACCACGCCTGGCCAATTTCTTTTTTTTTTTTTTTTTGAGACAGAGTCTCACTCTCTTGCCTGGGGCGAGTGCCTTGGCGTCAGCCTAGCTCACAGCAACCTCAAACTCCTGGTCTCAAGCAATCCTACTGCCTCAGCCTCCCGAGTAGCTGGGACTACAGGCATGCGCCACCATGCCTGGCTAATTTCTTCTATATATATTTTTAGCTGGCCAATTAATTTCTT
>CAUYSK010002533.1:0-44792 GCA_963575035.1 Avahi laniger | reverse complement strand
TTGGGCACTAGATCCCATCTTCTTTCTCCCTCCGTCCTTCCTTCCTTCCTTCCTTCCTTTCGTCCTTTCTTCCTTTCTTTTTCATTTCTTCTTCTTTTTGTTTCTTGATGTGGACTTGAACTACTAATTTAGATTTAAAATGTAGATGTAAATTTAATGTGTTTAAAACTAATAAATTTGAGTAAACTTTCAATTTATTCATTCGCAAAATATTAATATTGAAAGCACATGGAAAAGTTCATACCAAACTATTAATTGGATACCTATAAGGATAGAGTGGCATTTGAAGGCAAAGGAAAAGTTGAGGGATTTTTGATTTTTTTCTGGATACTTAGAGTTGCTATTTTTAATAAGGATAACATATTTATATATTACATAGTAAATTAATTATACAGTATTTTAAAATAATGAAATCACATATGAAAATTACATTTTACATTGGTCTCTTGCTCGCAAAGCCCATCTATTAACCTAGGACAAAGCATGATTAAAAGTAAGAGTCTCGGCAGATGTCACGGGCATCCCAGGCGATTCTTTTCTTCCTTGGTGGCCTGTGTTTAATTGTACCCCTGTAGTTATCAGGAAAGCTTGACATAGGATAAGATCGCTAATCCATGTGAATCTGCCTGGACAGTTTTATCCTTTGTATTTTCTCCAAAAAGAACAGATAATTCTCTAAATTGGAAGTCTTGATTAAAATAGGAAAAATTCACTAATGATCAGAGAAAATCCAATAAACAAACATGAAAAACCATTTCATTCAAAATTTAAAAAGGTACTTGTACCAGGTGAAGGTACGGATATGGAAAAGCAAAAACAAACAAACAAACAAAAATCCTCCACAGAGCTGATGGGAATATAAAGCAGTATGAATAAAACAAAAAATAGTCTGGCAACATAGGAAAAAATTCACAAACCTTAGAAGCCCCAAATTGTGTGTGTGTGTGTGTGTGTGTGTGTGTGTGTGTGTGTGTAGCCTGGCGAATCTATTGTAATTGTGTCTAAGGAAACATAAGCAAAAATTTTCACTGCAGCACTTTTTGATATGAGGTGAAATCAGAAATTACTGAAATGAGCATTAAGCAGAAATTAGATAAATAAATTTTGGTTGTTTTCATACAACAGAATACTTGAATTTAGCAATTATTTAAGTTTATATGAGCAGAGCTTCATGAATCAACATAAATAAATTATTCCAAATAAAGACAAGCAAAAAAGAAGTTATGAAACTTATTATACATTTTGTCAGTGTAATATATGGCAGTGCTTTGTATTAGAAATGTATATAGTACATGAAATAACAAAAATGATACTTTTGAATACCGAGTTTATAAAATAGTTACCTCTGGGGTATGAAGAAAAGAAGTAAAATCGGGAAAAAGAGATTTAACTGTACAAGGGAACCTCAAAAAGTTCATGGAAAACAAGTATTATGAAAAAAATGCATGAAGTTCAAAATTTTTTACATCAAAGTAAACTGATACTAACTTGTTGTAACTACCTGAATAGGATCTAGTTTGAGGTACTAGGAAGGATAAGACATCAGGTTGGATGGAGCACCTCTCAAAGCAATATGGATTCTGCTAAATTGAAGCAAGAACAAACATCACAATTAGGTGAAGTTTGAGTGGAAGAATGATAAATCACTGATGCACTGTGAAAACTTTATGGGAGCCATGCCCCATAAAGCAGCAGTTTATAATTCAATAACTTGTATTAAGAAGGAATAAGATATTGTTGAAGGTGAAGCCCACAGTGGCAGACCATCCACATCAATTTGTGAAAAAAATTAATCTTGTTCATGCCCTATTTGAAGAAGACTCATGATTTATAGCAGATCAACAGCCAACATTCTAGACATTTCAGTTGGTTCATCTTACGCGATTCTGACTAAAAAAAATTAAGGTTGAGTAACCTTTCCATTTGACGGGTAGCAAAACCGTTGCACCTGTATCAGCTGCAGACAAGAACAGAGCTTTCAATGGAAACTTTAAACAGGTAGGATCAAGACCCTCAAGCATTTCTTCAAAGATTAAGCAGGAGATAAAACATGGCTTTGTCAGTACGATCCTGAAGACGGAGCACAATCAAAGCAATGACCATTGAGAGGTGGACATGGTCCTGTCAAAGCAAAAATGGACCGGCAAGAACATAGGTCGTGGCCACAGTCGTTTGGGATGCTCACGGCATTTCGCTTGTTGACTTTCTAGAGAGCCAAAGAATGATAACATCTTCTTATTAGGAGAGTGTTTTAAGAAAGTTAGCCAAAGCTTTAGCAGAAAAATGCCCTGGAAAACTTGACCAAGAGAGTCCTTCTTCGCCATGACAACGCTCCTGCTCATTCTTCTCATCAAACAAGGACAATTTTGCAAAAGTTTCAACAGGAAATTATTGGGCATCCACTTTACAGTCTTGATTTGACCCCTTCTGCTTTTTTTTTTGTTTTCTCATTCTAAAAAATCTTCTAAGTGTACCCATTTTTCTTCAGTTAATAATGTAAAAAAAAACTGCATGGACATGGCTAAATATCCAGTACCATCAGTTCTTTAGGTGTGGACTAAATGGCTGGTATCAGCACTTACTAAAGTGTCTCAAGCTTGATGGAGATTAGGTTGAGAAATAAAGTTTATGTTTTTTATTTTTTATCTTTTAATTCCATTTTTCCATGAAATTTTTGAAGGCCTCTTGTGTGTGTGTGTGTGTGTGTGTGTGTATGTGTGTGTATATATGTAGTGTTTTTTAAATAAAATATAATAAAGAAATATTTATAAAATCTATACGGTGTATATGAGTTTTGTTTAGTTATAATATTCTCATATTTTTATTTTTTTAATTATTTTTAATAAATCAATCAAAATAGAACTTCTCTCAGAAGTCACCCTCAAGGACATTAATGCAACTCTCCTCATTATTCTGCACAGCAGTCCCAGCTTCTTCATCTGGGCTTAGAATTCATCCCAAATTTCCAGAAACTTCTTGCCTTTGCTCCTCTGATGTGATATACTGGTAAATGCTAAACAACAGGGTCTCTGGAATGTGTATAGAATTTGCATGTCTTGAACATTTCATAGTTCACTTTTTAAAAGAGAAAAAAAGTATCAGTACTAAATTAAGATTTTTATAATAAGTACTACTGATCAGGTATGTTCTATCAGCCAAAAGATACAGAAGTGTTAGATTTTAAGTTTATTTTAATCAAATAGTTTAATAATATAATCTAAAAACTTAGAACATAGTTATATAATGACATAATAGAGAAAACTATTGGTGATGACTTTACTTTTTCATTATTAGTTCACTCAACAAATATTTATTGAGCACCTACTCTGTGTCAGAAACTGTTCTAGGCACTAGGAATATTACACTGATCAAAACAGAAACAAACCCAGACCTCATGTAGCCTACATTCTATAAAAGATCATTTTATTTTTGTTCAGTAACAAAGACAACAAACAAATCCTCAGTGAATTTGAGGTTGGTAAAAGAAAAAATAAGTAGGCCGGGCGCGGTGGCTCACATCTGTAATCCTAGCACTCTGGGAGGCCGTGGCGGGCAGATTGTTTGAGCTCAGGAGTTCAAAACCAGCCTGAGCAAGAGCAAGACCCTGTCTCTACCAAAAATAGAAAGAAATTATCTGGACAACTAAAAATATATAGAAAAAAATTAGCCGGGCATGGTGGCTCATGCCTGTAGTCCCAGCTACTCGGGAGGCTGAGGCAGAAGGATTGCTTGAGCCCAGGAGTTTGAGGTTGCTGTGAGCTAGGCTGATGCCACAGCACTCATTCTAGCCCAGGCTAGGTAATGAATCGGTCTCAAAAAAAAAAAAAAAAAGTAAAGTCTCTAAAAAAATTAAAAATTAAAGAACATAAAATAAAATGTTACATGAACATAAAATAATTAGTCTATTATAATTTTGATAGTTAAAAATAGTAGTGAGTAAATAAATGTAATTCTAAGGTAAGGAATTTTCTCAGGAAATGTTGAAAAGGGTTAGCAATTATATTAAATCAAAATTAACAATACACATTTAATCTAATTTTCATGGGAAAAAATTGTAGGAGAATTTTCCCCATTGTTTTCTTCTAAATATCTAAATCAGTCATATGTAAAATTTTTTCTTTATGACTATTTCTTTTACACATACAGCACATTTTCCACGGTAACATCTCTAAATAGAGATAATGATTTAGGGGTGTGGTAAAGTTATTTGTACAGTTCCTCTCTCTACTAAGAAGATATCTTTTCCTAAGAGTATGACTTCCTTTCCATTTGGCAGTTAATGGAACTAACTCAGTAATAAAACATGACTTTTACATATTTCTTTAACTGATTCACTAATTCATTTACTCGATAAGCGTGTTTTGGTTGTCTAATAAGTTACCAGAATAGGGCACAGCACTGAATTTTAAAAGATTAGTCAGACATGGTCCTGCTTTCAAATAGCTCAGAATAAGGTGGAAAAGATATGAAAATGGACAAGTACAATATGGTCAGAGAAAAGCTCTGATAAAAATTCATGGTGGAAAAATCTCTGAGTAACATCAAATTGTACCCTAGATGAAACAGGCAGGAAAAATGATGCTTTGAGTTGAGCTTTGAAAGGTGAGTAGTTAGCTAAGCAAGAAAAGTAAGGCTAAATTGAAAGGTGAAGATAGCAACATAGATATTACTGTGACATTTGCCTCTATCATGTTTGTGACCAGGAAACTTGGCGAAATGATTAAAATACTGGTGTGGTGTGGTGTGGGGTGTGTGTGTGTGGTTTGCTTTGTTTCTGTCTCCTCTCAACAACCTAAGACTTAAATCTCAGAGAACTAAGTCCCCTGCTGTGGACCAGGGACTGCCTTAGTTGTCACACATTCAAAGGTGAACGGTGAACGAGACATGATCTTCCTTCGAATGAATTTATAATCCCATAGGAAATTCACAAATTACTCTGTTTTAGGAGCACTAAGTAATTAAATTTTACTGAGTAAAAAGCATAAAATAGTCCTTAGCAAAACTTTCTTGCTCTTAAATTTTAGGTTTTAATGTTATGAAAGCTCAATTTAAAATATCACAGTAATTGATTAATGCATTTATTTTTTTTTGCAGGAGAAGTACTTCTTTATGTACATATTGAGTTTGCCTATTAAATAATTTTGGATAAATTTTCAGCAGACTTTTAGTACACTATCTTAGTTGTATATTATCTGAAGGAAAATTAAAAAAACAAACCAAATAAATAAAATAAAATCTCTGACTTTTCTCCAACTGTAAAATCTGCCAGTGGTCTCTGTTTTCTTTCAAATAATAGATACTATTTTATAATATATCTTAATATATCTATTTTATAATATATCTACTAACTATTGTTTTGGGTTATTTATACCTCATACTATATTAACACAAATAATATTATATGAGGGAAAGCATGACATTTTTTCTAGTTTAATTTAATTTAGTATAATTGAAATAGTAGCAACTAAAGAGAGGTCATTTACCCACATACATTATGAAATTGTTTATATAAAAGCCACAAACAATATATGGACATGGCCTATAACACATTTTCCCCCTCATAGCAGATTATATCCTGCTGGTGTATTGCAGTTCATGGAAAAAAATATGACAGGCATTTTGAAGTTTTGTGTTCTAAACCAAATCATGTTATGCTCTAAATGGAATCCTTTAAAACACAAATTTATTTTTTGTTAGCAATATTAAAATGAATACATGTATAATTTTCCTTACTTAGGCTTTATTTTTTTTTAATTTCAGAATATAAGATTTTAAATCCAATGAAGTCAGGAAATATCTTTGGCTCCTTTTATAAAATTTATACTTAGATGTCACAGCAAGCAAAGCTAGTTCTGATTATCAGCATGACACATAACTGAAGATTTCTTTTCACTTACTTGTATGTTTAGTAATACTTTCTACAGCAAATTTCAGAATCATGATTGGAATCATACTAATGTCACAATTTCATGTAAAATTACCTCATTAGATGTATACTATTTAAAATACATGTTTTAATAGACTAATAAAGGAGCAATGATAATAACACAAACCCCTTTACTTCTATGATTTCTCTTTTATTATAATGAATTAAAGCTATCAAAAAGAAATATTTAAGTCATATCATTATTTATTGACTAATAATATTTCAGGTATGGCCAGTCCTTTAAAAAAAGTTCCTGATATAAAATGCTCAAAAACAAAAGTTATTATGATTTATAACTCCTCATAGGAATTTACTAGCCACATCAACACTTATTATACCATAAAATACATGCTTATTAACACATTTCTTGATGTGTTATCACATTTATAAGGATAACAGTCCATTTTTAGTTCTAAATCATTGACTCACTGTTGTGCACATGGAATAAACTGATTTACATAAGAATGTCAAACATTTGCTTTTTTTGCTAGTATTATAGAAATCTACTCCAAAACAAATTATAAATATCTACTAAAATGCATTCAAATTAACACAGAGAAAACAAACTTGTGACAAACTTGCCAGAGAGACAAAATAGTGTCTCAAGACCCTTCCTCCATTCTCAAATAAACAAGTTAGTAAGAAAGTGAGTTTGCTGTCAAGACTTTTCCAGCCTGTTCTCAGGTTAGCACTGTTCTAGGCTACTTCCTGGTACCCTGTGTTTAAACATAATACTTGCTAATTCCATAAATATTTCATGGAAGCAGATCCCTACTTGATTGACGCCTCCCTCCAACAGTTTTCTATCCTTTTGATCTGGTTTGCACCAACTCCTCTGCAGATCATCGTAAAGACACTGCTGAATATGAGTTTAGTTGTCTCCTAGGAGGTTTACCTCTAATTTTCTGGTGATTTTGCTTGTTACTAAAATTGATAAATTGCATTTTTCCAGTGATTGTGAGTTCCTTGCTGGTGTTCACAGTAGATCGACAAGAGCATTGGGTCAATAAATCACCCATCTCTCTTCGCATTCCTAAATGGGATGGCAGAGATGCTAAAATAAGCCAGTGTGCACTTCTTGTCCTTTGTATTTAACCTTAATGTTTAAATGTAATCTGTCTTGTGTAATGGGAAACATTTGGAAGTCTTTTTAAATTTATGTCTTAAAATTAATTTCTATTTCATAAACCAATAAAACAGATTATTGGAACTTACTTAAACTTAAGAACATTTGACCTAATCAAAATCCAAGGCGAATTGAACATTTTGAACATTCTCCAGCATGTTTTCATTTTAAAATTCACAAACTTGGGTGACTGCTATGTCCACTGACAGCCTAAATGAGAACCTTACACGCTCTCAGTTCTCTCCCTAGTAGAGCTCATTACTTTCTGGAATGACCTGCATTTCTCCACTCTGTATAGCTGCGGTTTCCAAACCCAGGCCCTGGTACTGGGGGAAGGTTTATCTGTATTTACAGCCACTCCCCATGGCTTGCATCATCGCATAAGCTCCACCTCCTGTCAGATCAGGAACCCTACTGTAAACTGCACACGAGAGGGATCTAGGTTGTGGTTCCTTATGAGGACCCAATGCCTGATGATCTACGGTGGAGCTGAGGTGATGATGTTAGTGCTGGGATAACAGATTATCATTAGCAGAGGGGTTTGCCTGTGCAATAAATTTAATGTTCTTAAATAATCCCGAAACCATCCCCCACCCCAGTCTGTGGAAAAATTGTTTTCCGTGAAACTGGTCCCTGGTGCCAAAAAGGTTGGGGATTGCTGCTCTATCGGATACCTACCTTTTCTTGTTCTACTACCTTAACCAAAGCATGAAAAGTAACTCATTCGAAATCAAATTACTGCATATTTTAAACATGTAATTGTGCTTCTGGGAATTGTTTTGGGCTCTGAATTTCAAATAGTGAACTATATTAGTAACCTGAAGACCAGATAACGTCAGAATCTATGCACATCTGATTTAGGCACTCTGGTAAAAGATTACATATGGAAGCGGTAAGTTTTAGAGTACCTAGACATTTAGAGTAAGTACCTAAACCAATAATATAATATTCTTTTGTATCTAATTTATCTTCTGTCTTTCCATCTCTCTTTTATTTTGTTTTCTTTTTTATCATTCTGAAGATTTTTCTAGCTATAATACAGGCTATATAGCCCTATTAATTCATTAATTCATAGCCAATACTTTGTAAATTTGCATCATGGCAAGACTAGTAGCAGCAAGTTAGATGCTTATGTATTAGAGAAAAATGGTACAAGTCTTTCTTTAAAAACTTAGAATCCGGATATGAAAATAAATTTTGAATTCCTCTTATAGTGATATCTCTTCATATTTCTCATATAATATTCATTTGACATAATGTTAAGTTTAATTTTTTTAAAGAAAAAACATAAAACCCACAGAATACTTTGGGATAATAATATGCTGTCATTGAATTTTGCCAAATTTCAAGAAGAAAAGTAATAATATAAGAAATAGGTTTATTTTTACACTGACTCAATGTTTTGCTTTCATTCTGGTGTAGGACTAATGCAATTTTCAAGGATTTTAGATATTTATTTTGTGTGATTTCCTTAGACCAAACTGTATCCTCTTTGAATTTTGGTACTTTATAACAGGAAACAATTTTGTAGCAAATTGAACTGGTTGGATTTTACAGTTCTTCTTAGAACATCTCCTCCCCTACCCCCATCCTTTCTTTCATCAAACAGCAATTACCCAGAATCCACACCCCGTATTTCTTGATTTTTCTTATTATGAGACCTTCTAGTCACACAGAAAAGATAGTAATTTTCCTCCTAAATGTCCTAAGACAGAATTTTCCTTTCACAAAGCATCTATGTACGTCCCCTATTACAGTGATTAAAATCAGTTTCATGTAATGCCAACAGGAGGATCATTTCTCTCCTTCAAAGAACTATTGTAAACACTTAATCTCCTTTATTTATATTATTTCTACTGTAGAAGGCCCCTTTCATAATATCTTATTCTAGGGCCACATTGTCATGTCCACGATCTTTATAGGTGCACAAGTTCTTTCATCTTGTTCCAATATTTGCTTTAGACATGGATGAGATTTAATTTTGACTTGGGTAGTCCACATACAGCAGCAACTGACTTATCAGGATCCAAACACTCTCCCTGCCATCTGTGTGGAGTTGGCACATCCAAATTAGACAACAGATAAGATTAAGAGGTCTTCCGTGACCACAATGATTCAAAATGAAATCTGAGTTCTCTTCATAGCCTTCGTCACATTAGGAAAATTCCAGAATACACTGCCTTCTATATACTCACATCTATCAAAGGACATACTTTAAAAAACATTTTTTAAAATATACTCTACTGAACTTCCCATCTTGAACAGACTCTACAAACAGTCCCCTCATGTCACAAACTTTTCAGCTTACTAGTAGGTACAGTCTTCAGGGAATATCATCTTCCACCGCCCCACTAACCGAATCTATCCTTTAGTGGCTAATGCCCCGATATCACAGGTTTATCATCTAACTAGGTAGAGCCATGTTATGTTATTACATTTAACCCTGCTTTAGAAGGACAGGACTACTCAAATAGAAGAGGACTCTCCTCCTCCATTAGTTTGGAACTCTGAAGGAAGAGTTAAGTGAAAAGGCCTTCACATTAGAATTCCAGAGTTCAAATCCAGGTTTTAACATGTGTTAACTATGTGACATTGAGTGATGTTGCTACTTAACCATTGTGAACCTCAATTTCCTCATCTTCAAAATGAGGCTGACAATATATTACTTATCTCATGAAGTTGTTATAAGAAGTAAATTTAATGTAAGTGATTATTAGCTATTATTAACTTTTTGACATCAATAACTCTGTGTTATTCACTCTCTCAATAGGTTGAATAAGAATAGAGCTGTCTAGAAAAATGACAATTGAAATGTACATCAATAAGAGTACAACCCGGACATATTTTAACATATTATTTTTATTTATATCATAATATATGTTTTACAGCATAGAAGTAAAACATAATCAATATCCAATATTGTATGATATTTTTATGTAATACATTCAAACCTCATCCCTCTGTACCTATGAGTTCATTACATGTTAAATCGTTAGTTTAGGCACTTAATTATTTTATATTATTCAGGTATTTTTTCCGGATTGTATTTTGGTGGTGAAGTATATTTTGTGGTATTTGGAGTATGGCCTAGAATGTGGTGTCATTTTTCTCCAAACAGACAAAAAAAATGGAATCTGAGCTTTTTCTTTATGAATATTCACTACCCAAAACAATTTTAGGAATTGAAATATTTATTATACATAGCAAGAATTGCATTTTCAACCTACTTCAGCCTCGCTTCAGCTGTCCTATTCTCTGTTGACTTTGTTTCACCCTGAAATACCTAAGGAATAAAGTATTGTTCTTGACTTGCTAATTATTTATCACTCAATTCCGAGTGCTATGATGCCTTTTCAGCTGAATCTTTACTGACTGCTTTCTTAAAGTTGACCAGTTTCCACTGGGTAGTGATGTTTCATTAGTCTTATTTTTATTCCAGGGCATCTGCAATAAATGACCTTATTGACCTCCCCAGCTTTTGATACTCTCTTTTCCTAATCTGTGTATTATGAGAAGATTGCTCTTTTGTGTTAGTTGGTAGGCTAGCTCCTCAACCTTTTTGTTGTTGTTGTTCTCCAAAGACAAGTGTTCATCAGTGTGCTTTTTGTGATTGGTTTTCTCCTTGTGGGCCTCCAAATGCTCATAATTTTCAGCTGTTGCTTTCCAGCTAGATGACCCTTAAAGCTTAGCTTTCATCTATTTCTAAAGTTTTCAGTCCATTCTTTCATGTATTTCTAGGGTGCCGCATAGACGTCTTACATTTAAAATGACCAAACTAATCTCATTTATTCCATTCTGATATTCCTTATTTTTGATGTCTCTATTTATATTAATGGCATTACCATTATTCCAGTCTCCCATCCATATTTGGAAAGTTGGTCATCACAAGCACCTTATTTCCCTTCATTGCTCACAAGTAATCAATGTTCATGTCCTTCCTATTTTCAATATACTAGCATCCATTGAGTCTATTCCTTCATTTTCATCTCAATTTCCATCACTTAGATCAGATCCTAATTGCCATTGTACTGACCTACTACAATGATTCCCCCAACTAGTTTTATCACATCTTGAAGATGGATCAAAATTTGACAATTAAGGAAGAAAGAAGATATCATTTACAAAGGGCACACATTTCTTTGAAAATCTAGGGCTCAGTTTGGAGCATTTAAGCAATTGTACTGGGAAACAGTTGCACAGGTAGAAGAGTAATGAGATCTGAAAAGTAGCTGGAAATAAGATCTTGAATCCCACACTATTGAGAAATATTCATGAATATGCTCTCTCTCTCCCATGTTTATTTTTTCTTTAGTATCCATAGTACCTAGCAAAATGCTTTGCATATTTTAAATATTCAAGAAATCCTTATTTCAGGAAACAAAAGAAAGTATTACAAGTATGTCAAATTATTGAAATGCACATTGATATATTTCTTTTAAAAGTATCTAGAACACAGGAAATATCGATCACTTTGCTTCTACAGTTTCTTTTGTAAGTATTTAAACAATAAAACATAAGCTTTAATATTTTTCTTAATTATCATTGATTAGGTGTCATATATACATATTGCTGAATATATTACACAAATATTTTATGTATATAGATTAATAATATATTAAAAGATAAGTTAATGATTAATTGAAAAGGCTTATCTGGTGCCAGAGTTTTGTTCTGCTTTTGAATTCCTGTTTTGGACTGTTCTGTTTACTGAACATCCATCTTTGTATAATATTTGAATAGTCTCCTGAGCTAAAAATAGTAACTTCTTGGAAAGAACTCATCTTTTGGTACTTAGCTATATTATTCATCTTATATGGCTGATACATTTATAATGCACTGATTCAAATACATGTGGCTTTTTAATTTTTTTCAGAAAATATAAGGTCATACATCATAGATTAATATTCTTTTCATGCCTTCCCTCCACATTCATGCACAAAGATCTCTTGTGGTTAGTGATATTAATCCATTCCTGTGGTTTTTGCAGTCAAGAAGAATATAGTGCAGCATGCTTCCTAGTTTAAAACAAAAAGGCTTACGGTGTTCTTTGGCTTTATGTTTCCTTGACTTTCTCCAGAGACCAGCATCCATGAGAGGGATTTGCTTTGTTTTTCTAATTATCAACATCTGGATGAAACAGCATCCAAAATGAGGGAAAAGCAACACAGAGAACTTCAAGCCATGCTACTAACAGGTGTTCCCAAGGATCAAGTTCTTAAATAACCCTGGAAGTAAGATGAGATATACTTTGCAGCTGAACTGTCCCTGATGATAGATGAAAAACATCAGGAATTTGCATACAATAGTTGATTTGGTTCCCCTTCCAGTACATTAAATGAATTTAATTTTTCAGAAGACAATTGTTGGTAAAGAGACTGAAAGATGTGCAGATACGAAATGCTGACACAGAGCAAATGTATTTTGGCTTGGTTTGTTATTCCTCCTGTCCTTGCCACATCTCCATCCCCAGCACACACACACACTCGTATGTGTACACGCTTATATGCGTGCACCCACATTTACTGAAAGCATTGTCCAAGCTGATGTAATGACATATGAACAGAATCATTCATCTGTAATTTGATCAACTTATAAATAAAATAGAATTCAAAAAAAGATGAGGACTTATCATGAAATAACTCCTTGGGCTGATCCTGAGTTTTAAGACTCATCAAATGATGTAGAACTTACCTTGAATTTATAAAAGCATAATTCTTTGTATGGTAGATTTAAGCAAAGACAGGTAGATACTATGCATTTAATATAACTTCATGAAACTATTCTTAAATCAATATAAGACTACCTCAAGTTTATAGCAAAATCATGATCCCAAAGAGGTTATCTATCACATAGAGCTTCAAGGTTAAAGTTTTAGCAACCTATACATCCTACCAGAGCTTTTAGGAGGTGGGTGAAGTAGCTTTTGAGCTTCGGTCACTAGTAGGGCTCTTTCAGCAACATGTGAAAATCTGCTACCTCATGGTGACCCAGAGGGTATCAAAGGCCAGTGAGTGTTAGAGAGAAAAGCAGTGACAGTAAGAGAGAGAATGACAAGAGCAGACAGTTAAGCCAAGACACTCAGCCCAATGGCTCATGTTTCTTCCCTCTCCAGCACACTGGAGGAGCTACTCCTTGAAGAAAGCAAGAAGAGATAGCTCAGAGCCAGACCTTTCTTCACCAAGCTCCAACAGCCTACTGCTAACACATCTGGGTCTCAGCTTAAATCCAGGCTGGTGTAAGAAAAGACGTTGATTTTTACATTAAATTTGAGATTAAATTTTAAAGGGCATATATTTCAGTAATTAAAAGTTGCCAAAACATTTTGGAAATTGCTCAAATGTCACTAAAGGATGAATAAGATTGATGAATCATGGTTGAAGGTGGTGATTATAAAAAAATAAAATTACTGACTTGAAATTCTGCATCACTCCACCCTCAGGTGAATGTCATGGAACTGGCTCTCTGTCGATGAAACCTGAAGAATCTTGACAAATTCCCAAAATGACCTGTTTTTTTTTCTGTTTACCTCTTGTACATTAATGCAAAAAAAAAAAAAAAACAAAAAAAAAAAAAAACTTGCTTGTTTTTCTGGACAAAATGTAAAATCTACATTTAAGATTGTTATATTATTACCCAATAACTAGATCGGAGTTCCGTTAGTCATGCCATTTTTAATATCATCAGCTGTGTCTTGGGCACTTGTGATCTCTATGAGTTTGTATCACATGTGAATCCATTTTCTATATCGGCTTGTTTTTTTCATTATTTTTATTTTCATTCAAGGAGGTATAAAGACAAAATATGGTTTTCTATTCCGAAAACGTATGCTGATTTATTGTTGTTGTTATTTTAGCAATTTTTCCTCTTCAGAATTGATTCTTTGAGGGGAAGCGCTGTTATTATTAGTGAGCACAACATCACAGCACAGTTTCTGGTAAGATCTTCACTTTTGGCTTTTAACTAAAAATCTGTGCTTATACAAATATTATTTAAATAATAAGGTTAATTTTCTCAATAAATATATTTTCTATATGACCTGAATAACTTCTTTGTACACAGGTGTCATCAGTAGGTAACATTTACATCAACAATATATCATCAGTTATTAGCATTTCCCAGAAATAAAAAGATAATTTTTGTAAAGACTTTTACTGGAATAACTGCTTCACAAAAGAAGCAGTTTATTAACCTAAGAGTTTGGGGGAAAAGTTTCTGAAAAAAGCCAAACATTTAGTTCAGTTGACCTAGAACATTTGCAAAGAGAACATGAATTTCTTTTTATTCTAAGCTAGAAAAGTGTGATCTCACCAACCTTCTCTTCACTATATTCATCTTTACTCTCCCAATTATAGATTTTTCTCTATCAGGAATCTAGGTCTCCTGGGCTCCCTTGATTCAAATTCTTTACTCCACCAAGACCCTGAATATAATAGATTTAAATATAAATGCATCTATGGAAATAAATTATATGGTAAATAATCTTGAGTACATTCATATTTATTTTAAGACACCCTAACCTAATAAGTTTACAGATGCAATGAGTAGTATTGCTTCTACTCTGTGGAAGTTGGTAGGGCCAATAACTCAAATTGATACCCATATTAGCATCTGTATTCACAATATGGCTCTGAATATTCTAATTTGTGCTGCTTTTCCTGTCTTTAGAAGTTTTCCAACCCCTACGATCCTGCTGCATTTTGGCCATTTCTAGCTTCCACTCAAAGTTTTGCATGCTTTGCAATTTTTATTTTTGTTCTGTCAGCCATTTTCTTTTATCCCAGACCTTCCTCTTAGCTCACAGATTTTTCTACTTATTTCAGCTTGTCTTATCTTCTGAGCTCTGGCCCTTGAATGACTGTTTTTCTAGCCTTTTGTTCAGCGGTTAGCTAACCCGGGCCCATTACTCCTTTGAATTTTCGATCTTCTTGGTTAGTGAACTGAATGATCACCATGTTTTCTTTACCTCCGCTCTAATGAACTTTATTCGAACTACGGTTTTTAGTTCTTCACTTCTGCCCTGGGAAGAAAATCATTTCTTGCGGGTTCTGGTTAATCAAAATGTTACTGTCCTTGAAAAATGGTCTAACATCAGTGAATCCGGAACCCAAAAAGAAACACAGTTAGACCTGCAATCTGACTTTTTGAATTAAGAAATAAATAAATAAAGGCTACAGCAGTGTTTTTTTAATTCACTCAACCAAATCAAGGCTGCTTTCTTTTCCTTTTCTTTTTCAAAAGGCTTGAGCTCAATAAAATGCACGAGTCTTTGCCAAGCAATACTTTTTTTCTCCCCTTAATTTTTAAGCCCATGGGTATTTCAAGGGAAATTCAACCCACATGTTTCTGATTCATTTACACTTAATTCATTAAAATGTTGTTTTGTAAGAGTTATTTGATGTCCAAGGGCCTTATGAGTCTTTTTATATGACTTTTTATGCCATTTTTTTCCTCAAAAACAGGAAGTGGTATTTTGCTAAGAACTCAAACTCCAAAAAGATTGAATTTCATATGAATCACATAGAGCACACTGAGAGATCATATCTCTCTTGGGTCATCTTTGTTATGGCGAGCACCTGAAATAGTCATCTGAGTTGACTGTGTGTTGCTAATGAAATTCCAATTTCTTCAACGCAATTCCAAACCTCCTAACAGAAATAGACTTCTAAAGTCAATTTTTAAAAGGATATACAAAACGAATTTATTTAACGCAATATTCATATGAATGTAATGGTACTATTAATAATTAGGACAAAGTGTTTTAGCACAGACATCTACCATGTGACATACTCAGGAAACCACTAGAATTTGTTTATTTAACTAGAAACTTCCTTTTTTCCCCTCATCTCATTCCCTAAAAAGGGACAGAGAAGAGAGAGGTTGCAATAGAATAAGGAAAGAGAAGGTATGTGTTCAATGACAATGAGAAACGTTCTAACATATTTCTTAGTCATACTTTCGAAATAGAAGGGAAGACTTTTTTTACAAGAGACTATGTAGATAGTAGGTGTGCAGTATTCTCTTTGTGACAAAGAAATTTTGAAATGCTTGTATTAAATGGATCTGCAGTTCCCTGGATATGCAATTTTTACTGGTACAACACTGAAAGCTGTCCTGTAGAACCCTTAAGTTCAAGAGCAGCTCTGCAGTCCCTAACTGAAATCCAGCACCAAAGCCACACCAATGTTCTGACTGGTTTAGTTTCCAGTGCAGAAAAATCTCATAAGGGAATCCTAATACCACTGAAAATAACCCATAGTTCCATTTTAAATCAGATCTTCTGCAGCCAAAATCAAAACTAGTGGAAACACAAAATTAATAGAAAACTCACTTATAACCAAATGGTTTGATGTATCTACACTGAACTCAAGCACAGGTAACATGTGAGATTCTTATAGGCCTCCAGTATTCACATTTGCCTGTAAAAAACTTTCAGTGCATTTCTTTTAGTTTCAATTTTGGATAGTCTAAAATTGTTAGTAAATGATGACATGATAAATTTACTAATCACTTATGGTTAATATTTTGTTGTACACAACCTTTAAAAACAAAAAGAAAGTATGACCCTAATCCTAAACTCTTTACTACAGAATCATAAAATTAATTTAAAAGCTCCAATAAAGAGATCTGATTAAAGAATGCTAAGGCTATATGCAACATATGAGTTGAAAGAAAATCTTTTTTACTACATTACAAAAGAAAGCTGAGTGAGTGTCCTTTATAGAACTCATTAGGTAACACTGACATCAAAAAGTATCATGGAAGTAGGAAATGGTGTCTCATTCAAAGAATACTATCAGTCTGATCCATTATGAATGCTTATATAGACAAGGCTGTGGTTTTTAATATTATTTCATTATTTAGTAATGCCTTGTAAAAAAAACAACCTGAAATTTAGTGGCTAAAACAATATGACTTTCTTGTTTTTCACAAATCTAAAGTTGGCTGGCTGGTTCTACTAATCTGGGCCAGTCTTGGTCAGTCTTTTCTGGATTTGCTCCTTCATCTGAGGTCAGCTGGCAAATTGGCCAAGGGCTGGCTGTTTAGAATGACCTCGGTTAGCACGCCTGGGATCTCCTTCTTGTGGTCTCTCAGCCTCCAGCCGACTAGCCTGGGCTTGATCTTCCAGCAATAGCAGCAATCTAAGAAAAAGAACAGATGCTATAAAGCAGGGATCCCCAACCCAAGATGAGTTATATAATTATTTCATTATATATTACAATGTAATAACAATAGAAATGAAGCGTAAGCCGGGCGCGGTGGCTCACGCCTGTAATCCTAGCACTCTGGGAGGCCGAGGCAGATGGATGGCTCAAGGTCAGGAGCTCGAGACCAGCTTGAGCAAGAGTGAGACCCCGTCTCTACTAAAAATAGAAAGAAATTATTTGGACAACTAAAAATATATATATAGAGAAAAAATTAGCTGGGCATGGTGGCGCATGCCTGTAGTCCCAGCTACTCGGGAGGCTGAGGCAGGAGGATTGCTTGAGTCCAGGAGTTTGAGGTTGCTGTGAGCTAGGCTGATGCCACGGCACTCTAGCCAGGGCAACAGAGCCAGACTCTGTCTCCAAAAAAAAAAAAAAAAGAAAGAAATGAAGTGTACAATAAATGTAATGTGCTTGAATCATCCTGAAACTATCTCCCACTGTCTTGTCTGTGGAAAAATTGTCTTCCATGAAAATGGTCCCTGGTGCCAAAAAGGTTGGGGAGTACTGTGTACTTTTTCAATGCTCTGGATGCATCACACTTGCTAACATCCTATTGGCCCAAGGAAGTCTCATGGCCAAGCCTGGAGTCAGAATAGGAGGAACCTACAAAAGTTATAGCAAAATGGATGAATTCAGAGAAGCTGTTAATTTGAGCCACTGATATGAGTGATTTATCATAATTATCCTAAAAATGTCCTGAAAGTGTTTTTCACAAGAAAATCTTTGCTTCAACTTTTCTCTATGAGTTAGCATGGTAGATGCTGAAAATAATTAGCATGTCTTTTATTTTTCACTTTCAAAATCAGAATTTTCTGTTTCTTCTTTTCTCCAAGTCAACACATGAAGTTATCACATTTATATGCCACTTTCCTTTCTCAGGAGCCTTTCTTTCTCTGAGCCTGTAGATTTGTTTTTCTATAGGATCTCTCCCTTTGTCTTTATTTGAATCTTCTTGTGTAGATATGTTTATTAGAAGGTCAGCTACTCTATAACAGGGTATGTAACTTTCACTTTTTATTCCTGTTTTCTCAGCACTTAGCTAAATTTCTGGCATATAGTATGTGCTCAAAACAGAGCTAAACAGATACTGGAAAACACAGAGGGAACATGAAAGGAATGGAGATCAAAAAAAGGGATGTTACAGAGAACATGTAAGAGGAATCAGCTGGCATTTAAAGGGGTCGATTAGATACAAATTCCTTTGTGAAAGAACAGAATGATGCAGAGACAAAGCCGAGGGAGACACTATCCTAGAAATAGAAAGGGTAAATGCCTGAAGGAGAAGAGAAAGCTGCAAAAGAGGAAAAGAAACTCAATAAACTTGTAGACAGAAAACAAAGGCAAATATTAAAGCTGAAGTTGTATTTCCTTAAGTCCAAAATACTTGGCTTACTTATTGGAAATATTAGAATTTCTAAATAAAGCAAAGCATGGGTTGCAGTAATCAGAGCATCCACAATGCTCTGCCCCACCCAATTATTCACTACGGAGCCACTAGATGGATACCTATGCCAAACCTTTAAAGTAACTCATGTAACAAACGCTGAAACTAATGTTTTACAAAAGACCCAAGCTTGGCATTTGTATAGTAACCTACTAACCATGGTATAGATTGCCTGTAAATAGAGAGGGATTGCCGTTCCACCAACTCTGTTTATTCCAACATCATCATAGTTCCCATAACTCCAAAACCATAAATACACTGTATGAACACCAGCTTTAATGTGCACATTTGCCCTGCATAGTATCTCATGATGTGTGCCGTCAACATTGGTCCACAATTCAGATTTCTTCAGAGAAAGTAAATCTTGATTAAAGAGAGAAAGTGAGTACTGTGTGATTGGTATAATGTCATAACATTTTTATAATGTCTTAGAAGCATTTATTATTAATAATCTCTAACAGTGACCAAGTTATCTTTCTAAACACTTTAAGAAATAAGACTGAATTTAAGAGTCGGCCTATTTCTTCAAGAGGATTGCAATTTATTGGAAAGAAACTGCAATCCAAGACAGTATATTAAATTTTGTAAAAGGGATGCAAACATGTTTCAATAGATGCCCCAAATAGTTAGGACATCATTCTAATTGGAGCTACTAGGAGCTACTAAGGATGGTTTTATGTATGAGTGAATGAGTTAGGAAGAATTTTAATAGGTATGAGTGCAAAAGAAGAAAAAGAATGAACGAAAGCAGAATGTCAGAATGAGGTGAACCAGGGTGGTTAGAAAAACAACGTTACTGGGAAATCACACTGGAAGTATAATTGGATTCATGCTGTTGACCACCATGATGCCAAATGTCAGACCAAGTAATGTGAATCAGTGCACAGTACATAGTTCATTAAACCAGCAGAAAATAGCAAATGCTTTTGAAAATGGAGGTGGGGACAGGATTACATTTAGGATTTATTAATAGATCTGTGCAGTAAAATACAGGAATTTTTAAACCACAATGATTGTGTTTCAGTTCAAGAACCTTCAGACAAATTTCATATTTTTCATCAGTTTCTCTAGAGAACCCTGATGATTCAACAGTTTGAAGAGATCTTTGGGATCTGTTGAGAGACAGTGTCCCATGAATAATCCCACACTTCTACATGGTCAGAGTTTTCTAAGCAAAGAGTACTAACACCTATGTTAAAGGATCACTAAATAGCAAATAATCCTTGCTTGTTAAAGACGGATACTTCTAAAGAGAAAGATTTAGTAAAGCAGTGATACTTGTCTCAGATTCCAAAGACAATTTGTTTAATTTTTTTTAACTCTTGCTATTTTAAATTTTTTTTTTAATTATTGTGAGTAATTTTGGAAAGAAAATTTTCTCTCTCTTCCTCAGGAAGAATAGAATGGGCAGTTATGCTAGTAGCTTCTATATAAATGCCAATTTTCATAACTTGGAGGTTCCTCTCCTGTGGTACAAACCTCACTGAATGAACAGGTAACATTTGGGTTTCACCATATTTCCTTGAGGTAGCATGGGAACCAGTACAAGCTGCTCGGTGAGAAAATTATCTTTTCCTCAATCCAGAACACACTTGTAATTATGGCAATTTTATACATGTATACAAACATATATATACATAAATACATATATATGTATATGTATATATATATAACTGTGGCATACTAATTTATTAGCTTGCAAGGTAATTTTTCAGACACTTCAGTTTTGAACTAAACAGAATCAAGCATGAATTAGATACCAGAATAATATTAAGAGAATCATGACCCATTAAGATTGTTTCCATTAATACAAGGATGTCTCAACCTAAATTCATTGAAATACTTCATCACATAAACCATTAAAAGAAAAAATAATGCAATTATACTATTAAACTTCAGAATAATGTTATAAAATTTTTATCCATTCCTAATAAAACAAACTTTTTAATAAAATAAGATATTTTAACTCTATTACTATCAATATAAGCAACTAATAGAAGCCCATTACAAACATTGTGCTTAATAGAGACCTAAATAACCATTTTAGTATTCTAAGGAGAGAAGGAAGATCAACTAACACCAGTGGAACCCTAATAGAAAAGTGAATAATGGAATAGAAAAATTTCCATTATAATGAGTAATAAAATATGGACACCCACTATCATTGACATTTACTTTATAACAATATAATGTACTCAGTTAATTTTGATGATAAAGCACTCATTATTTGTAGATTAAGTAATTATTACATAAAAGTGTAATTTTTAAAGTATGGTCTATGGACCACCAGCATCACTATGTCCTGGAATTTGCTTTCCAGTGATCTACCCTTTATCAAGCAATCTGGCTTATTTGAGAACTACTAATACAAAAAATTCAAGAAATTTTAATAAAACTCAAGATAATTAAAGAGAATAAACTGGAATACTGTTAGAACAAGAAATTAGCAAGGTGATTAGACATACATTTAAACTTCAATATTCCTTATATATTAACAACAATTTATTAGATAATAAAGAAACTACATAAAATGATATAGTAATAAAATCTATAACATATACCTGAAAATTAGCTTCATGAATAAAAATGTCAGAAAGGTACAGAAGGTAAAAACGTTTGTAAAATATATGGGATAATATATCAACATAAATAGTACGTAAGAATTTTTCAAACAAATACTCAAAGCAAAAAAGGCAAAATATATAAGCACAATAAATATGAATAACAAATAAATATACAAAAATATTCGAATTCAAGTAATCATGGAAATTATTGTAACCATAAAATATTTTTCATCCATTGAATTGAAAACACCGAAAGGCCTAATACCAGGTACTGTCCATGATATAAAAAAATACACACTCATGTCAGTTATATTGGAATTGCAGGTTGTTAAAGCTCTTGACAGGAGAAGGGATGATTTAGCAGTATTCATTAAAATTAATGCTAAGTTTTTTCTTTGCCCCCAAATTTACACTTCTAGGATTCTATTCTATAAGGATTTTTATACACATACAGAAAGATGAAATTACATATGTGTTTATCAAAGCATTATTAATTATTTTGATAGTAAAATATGGCAACGATCTAAGAGGTCGTTAAGAGCGAAATCAAAATAAATTTGTGTGCGTGTGTGCAAATGTGGGGAAAATGGGATGAGCAGGAATGACCTCTGAAAACTGACAATTTATAGGTAGAAGGAAAAAGGAGCAATACCTTGGCCAGTTTGAGAAAGGGAATGTTTCTGTTCCCAGTATTATTGATCAATTCCAACGGGCTTTTGGTCTGGGAGGGGGCACCTGCCCCAGAAGTTGCGGCACATGGATCCAGCTCATTTGCTGGTTAGGGAAATGATGGGACTCTTTTCTAACAGATTCAGAAAGAGTCACCAGGTGGAAAACTCAGATCTCAGCCTCTCACAGCCTGAGATGGTATATCCTCATTTTGCAGTGAATGTAAAAAAAGGGGAGAGCCAATTTAAATGGAGCTTAGTTGTCACTGAAAGAGAAGAAAAGCTCATACAAATGCATTTGGAATGACAGCACTCAAGAAAGGCCTTTATAATCAAAGAACGTACTCCAATTTAGTCAATGGCAGACCCATTTCATATTTATTTATTCATTTTTTTTTTTAAATTTTTTAGAGACAAGGTCTCACTCTGTCACCCAGGCTGGATACAGTGGTGCAATCATAGCTCACTGCAGCCTGGAATTCCTGGGGTGAAGTGAGCTTCCTGCTTCAGCTTCCCGAGTAGCTGAGAAAGCAGGTGCACATCACCATGCCTGGACAATTTTTACATTTTTTGTGGAGATATGGTCTCGCTATGTTGCCCTGACTCCTGGCCTCAAGCTATCCTCCTGCCTCGACCTCCCAAAGTGCTGGGAGTGTAGGCATGAGCCACTGGGCCTGGTCAACAGGGCCGTTTCAATAGATAAATTTCCCACTCCTCTGATTCCTTACTGTGTTCACAAGTCATTAATATATTCCTTTAAAGACTACACATGTGTTTGTTGAAACAAGGCAAAAAGAAAGTCAATCACATAATAACAATACCTGTACCCTTATTTTATCTAAAATAGTTTCAAGAATTATTATAACCAAATGTATTAATTTTGAACATGTTCAAGATATATAGCTAACAAATTTTAGAAATAAATGTCACAAATTTCAAGTATAGATGGCATTTTTCAGTAGAAAAAAAGAGTTAAGCTTTTTGTTTTTAAGAATACTCACATTTTAGAATAATTTGTAGGTGTTCAGTTATTCTAGCATGAGAACAGCAACAGATAGATTGTACTTCTTTAAAAGTCAGTAATACCCTTAGTAATCTAATTCAGGGACTTTGCTAAACCACTAAATTGGCATTGAAAATCAATCAAATAATTATCATTGCTAATTTCATGCTGTTCATAGTGAAAGAGTGGGCTTCCTCTAACAGTTTATGTTATCTGCTACTCATGTTTATGCTTCCATCTATTTACTCATTGTTTATTTCTTAGGTATTTATTGAACACATATTATGTGTATATCATTGTGGCAGATATACAGTTCCTGCCATCTGTGGGGTTAATACTGAGCTGGAAAGATAAGACATGGCTACCTAGATCAATGACTTCACTGTGCAACATATTATTGGGTGACAGTCTCTTAGCATGAGTGGAAGGTTATATGTGTGAAGGTTACTGCATACATCAAAGGGGGTCTCAAAATAGTGTTCCCTGACTGTTTTCAATTATCTCTCAATGGTGGATTTGGACACTCACTGGAATTTAGAAGCACATTGAGTCCAGGATACTGCAAGGGGTTTAAATGGGGATAGGTTGGGATACTAGTTTGTCTTGGTGGCCAGATTATAAGTTTGATAAAAAGAGCTCTCTTTTTGTTTCCCTTTGGTGTAATGATCATAAACTTTTTAAAAACAGCTTTATTGAGATATAACTCACGTACCATACAATTTACATATTTAAAATGTATAATTCTCTGTTTTTTAATATAGTCACAGAACCATGTAAACATAATCACCATTTTAGAATACTTTCATTGCCACCAAAGAAATCTTGTACACTCTAAATGGTAACACTCCCCCTCTTTTCCCCTAACTCCACTGGACCTAGGAAACCACCAAACTATTTTCTGTCTTTATAAATTTGCCTATTCCAGACATTTTGTTTAAATGGAACCAAACAATATGTGACATTTTCTGAGTTGTTTTCTTCACTTAGCATAATATTGTTAAGGTTTCTGTTGTAACATGTACCAGTATTCCATTACATTTTCTTGCCAAATAATATTTCACGGTATGGATATACAACATTGCATTTACACATTCACCAATTGAATGCAATGTGGTAGAAATTTGGGTGGTTTCTACTTTTTGGTTGTCATGAATTATGCTACCATGGACATTTGTGTGTAAATAATTTTGTGAACATTTATTTTCACTTCTCTTGGGTTATATAGTTAAATGTGGAATTGATGGACCATATGATAACTCTTTGTTTAAACGTTTGAAACACTGATGGGCTGTTTTTTTCCAAAATGGCTTGCACTATTTTACATTTCCACCGGAAGCATACAGGGTTCCAACTTATCCACATCCTTGCAGCACTTTGTCTCTGTCTTTTTTATTAGAACTATCCTAATAGTTGCAAACTGATATCTCGTCATTGTTTTGATTTGCATTTTCCTGATGGCTAATAATCTTGAGCATCTTTTAATCTATTTATTGGCTATTTATATATCTTATTTGGAAAAATATCTATTCTAATTCTTTTCCCATTTTTAACTGGGTTATCTTTTTATCATTGCATTGTAAAATAGTACAAATCCCTCATCGAATATTTGATTTGGAGATGTTTTTTCTCCTGTTCTAGGGACTTCTTTTAACTCTCTTGATAGCGTCATTTGAAGCACACAGTTTTTAATTTTGAAGTCTAATTTTTCTATTAATTTCTTTTGTTGCTTATGATTTTGGGGTCATGTCTAAGAAAGCCTTGCCTAATTCTAGATTACACAGTTGTACACCTGTATTATTTTCTAAGAATTCTATAGTATTAGCAGTTGCATTTAGGTCTTTGATCCCTGTTGAATTAATTTTTGTGTGTGGTGCAAGGCAGCCATTCAGACTCATTCTTTTGTGGATTTTCAGCTGCCCCGGCCTTCCTGAAAAGACTGTTCTTTTCCCCATTGAATTATTTTGACACCCTTGTTGAAAATAAGTTGACCATAAATATGAAGTTTTCTGTCTGTACTGCCAAATATATATCATTATACAAGTACAACATTGTTTAAGTATGGTAGCATTGTAGTAAGTTTTGAAACCGGGAAATGTGAGTCCTTCAAATTTGTTCTTCTTTTTTAACATTGTTTGACTTTCTGGATTCCCTGAATTTCCATATAAAATTAAAGATCGGCTTGTCAATTTTTGCAAAGAAACCATCTGCAATTTTGTTAGGGATTGCTCTGAATATGTATATAATTTTGGAAAGTGTTGTCATTTTGGTAATATTAATGCATAGGCCGATAGACACGGGATTTCTTTCCATTTATTTAGATCTTTCTTAGCTTCCTTCAACAACATTTTAGAGTTTTCAGACTATACATTTTGTATTTATGTCTTTAAATGTATTTCTAAGTATTTTACTTTTTGATACTATTTTAAATTGAATTATTTTTAACTTCATTCTTGAATTGTTCACTTTAAATAAATACAATCATTTTTTTCTATATTGATCTTGTGTCCTGAAATCTTATTCAACTCATTTCTTAGATCTAAAAATGTTTTAATAAATTCTTTAGTATTGTCTGTGTATAATGCTATGTTTTCTGCAAACAGACAGAAGGAAGAGTTTTCCTTCTTCCTTTCTAATCTAGTGGAGGACAGTAAGTTTGGGCATTTCTTCTCCTTGCTCTGTCTGCTGAGTTATCACTTATTGGCTGGACCCATTCAGTGAATGTCAGAGCCTCTGTCAAGCAGCTCTGACTCTGGCTAATCACTATGGGTGCTACTAACCAGTCCCTCTCCTTTGTTCCATTAGCCCAATGGGTGCTAATGGCTTCTTGCAATTCTTGGCCCTAGAGTACCACATCAACTCCTATTCATTTCTTCTAGCCTTACTCAGACAATTTTTCTACCTTAGAATCTCTTCTGCATATATTTTAATGTATTAAAATGTACAAG
This sequence comes from Avahi laniger, assembly GCA_963575035.1. NCBI lineage: Eukaryota > Metazoa > Chordata > Mammalia > Primates > Indriidae > Avahi > Avahi laniger. The sequence goes on along the minus strand of CAUYSK010002533.1, from coordinate 18,911 downwards.
GATCCAACACATATTATAAAATGACAAAATAATTTTCATTGTTCAAAAATATATTACTACTTTCAAAGAGAAGTATGGAAAAACTTATAACCGAGGTCCTAAATCCTAAACTGTTGGTAATTTGCCTTTTCCTTCAAGGATTTAGAAATATTAATTCAAAGCATAATAAAACAATATACAACATTTATATTAGGGATCACTATTTTGAAAAATTTTCTAATATTAAGTTGGGAGTTCATAATTAATTAAAACATCATGAATAATACTGCATTTGTCTTTTAATAGTTGGTTATACATGTAGGGCAAATACAATAATTGGCTTTAGAGTCATAACAATTTTTGCAAATTACAGATTAGCTATTGTTCAAATTAATCCATATTCCCTAGTTTTATTTGAGAGAAGAAAATGCTAAGCTTGAGTAACTACCAATGAGTGATAAGTCAAAAGAATTCACGTTAACGTATTATGCATACTTTAATATCTCCAAACACATCAGTCAATTTTACAATAGCTTCTGTTGAAATTCATCAAAATTTTCAAAGAAAATCAGGCATAGAACAATTATTCTTTCCTTATTATTGATTTTTAGTGTCTTAGACATAAGCCAGTTATTGAGTGAGACAAATTTTGAAAGAAAAAAGAATTCATTGTAAGGCAGCATAATAAGTGGGAAAAATATAGATTTTAATTTAAAAATACTATGCTTACATTTCAATAGTCTATATTTTTCACTTTTATTTAAAATTATAAAAATAATGGGTATTAAGGACAAAGCACTTGAGAATAAATAGGATTTTGCCTTTGAAAGCTATTCAATTTTTATTAGACTTCCAAACCCAGCAGGGGGATATTTTTCCATATAAGGTAAATATGTTCTTTCCTTCTGTTGTTCCAGTGCTATTCCATATAAGAAGAGCAGGTTCTCCAGCACTTGTCTGCTTTATGGCATTTACTACATTTTTCCACTATTCGACTTACAGTAAGTTCCATTCTCTTTTCCCCACCTCCTCCCCATAATTCAGCTTGGAGAGATGTGTTACTGGCCTGCAGAACATTATCTTTCGACATATGCAGCCGATTGTACAGGGCTTTGTATCTCTGTTGCTTTGATCTTTCCAAGTTAAAAGAATGCAAATGTCATTACTGGGGATCACTTTTGAAAGATCTTAAATCATGGGTAATTTCATCTTTTGGTGTGAGGAATGATTGCCCACAGAAACTAGGAAGGTGAAAACACATAAAATCCCCAGGCTCATGTATATTTATCATAAGAAGTTTGCAGGACCTGAATGCCCATATTATTTGTCTATAGATCATAATGAATACAGATCACTTCATAGTTTCCAAAATATGTACCAGATATATCGTTTTATATAATATCCACAATCTTCTTTTAAATAACAAAAATATAGCGGCAAAAATTCTCCCAAAACTCACATATACCCTCATTCACCCCATTGTAGAATCATTTGCTGGGCCATCTACTCAGGACTTGAATATGGATGGCCAAAAACCTATTCCACTGACATTAATGCATTTTATTTAATGCCAAAACATAGGCATTTATAGCTGACCATGCAAGTGACAGGAGTGGTATATTCTGTTAGAGATTTTATTTAGTAGGACAAAGAGAGAAATAATATAATTGGTTTCTTGTGCACATTAGTGAATCCAAGATGTTTTATCTTATAGAAGCAATACTTTCACATTCAGGCGTTTAGACAAACTCACATCAACTCTCATCTCACAGTGTAAAATAAATGTGTGTTTTGGCACTTACAAATACTGAGGAGCAACAATTTCCTCTTTTCCAGTCTGTCATATTTTTATCAACATATCAATATATCTCTAATCAATTGATCTATGCCACAAATGCCAAACATAAATGCTAGCTCAATCCAGGGTTATTGCAATCACATTCATTATTCCACAAGTGGAACACATTGTGAGATGGATATTTAATAAAATAAAGGACTTTTCTATAAAACTCTAGTTTTATTACATTCAAAATTACATGTTAGTAAAGATGTTACTGACTTAAAATTTTGTTCTATTTTATATTTTAAAATTAAAATTTCAACACAAATATAATGAAGAAAAGGGAACATATACAAAAAGAAACTGGCAATGCAAAGACATTTTACATGTTATCAAGATTTGAAAACATTTTAATAAAGTACTGAGGACATCGAAAATATCTAATTCTACTAATGTGTTATTGCTTGTTTTGAAGAGTTAGAAAGTTCAAAGTGATGACTGCATATACAGCAACTAGATATTCACAAATCTGGTCCTGGTTATTAAAGAGAAAAATAGGAAAAAAGAATAGCACAAGTTAAAAGGAAGAGGCAGCTAAAAAGGAAGCAAAGAGATAACCCCAATTTTAGTATTATTATTTAGTTCAGATTTAAAATTATATTACATATTCTTTTTAAGTCTGTTAATCCTTTAACAGCAAATGTACTCCTCCCTTTCAGGATTATCAATCAAAAATATTTGTTGAGATACTGTCATGAGCCAGGCACTATATTCAGGCTATAATTCTTTCACTATTTGAAATAAGGTTTAACTAGAAAGTTTACATGGAGTTAAAAAGTGACCAAATATTTAAAATGACTCAAACTGAATATGCTTTGTTTAGTTCAGGTCTGTTAAATATCAAAGGTGGACATGCCAACCTTGCATAAGTTCAGCACTTAAATAGGTCAGCTATCTCAGACTGATAAATAACTAAGAGGCAAAAATACATTTTAAACTGAGTGATCTTGAGAAGGTGAAGTTTGAGCCCTCTTGAAGCACATCCATAAACACACACACACACACACACACACACACACACACACACACACACACAGACTTTGTCACTTCTCAGGAAATAATTTCAACTGAAAATACACACATTTTGGCAAATAAGCATGGAGAAAGACAGGGGAGAGTCAGTTTTCATGTCATCAAAAAATGCCTATACTACTTGGCTCCTCTTTAAATAGGATAGCTGGGTTAGGAACAAAGACTCTGTTGGAAAAAGGAGTTTAATTATCACCAGCCTTCTCAAAGCAAGGGACAAAACAACCACTGTAGGATTTCAAATCCGTCAACAATCTCTCCTGCAGTTCACTCATCACGAGGCCCCTGGAATTAACAAGCTCTCAGGCTGGACCACTTCAAAGACCATGAAGAAACCCACCTCTTCAACAAAAGTCTCCTTTGAGCCTATGTAGAGTGATTTCTTACTCTTCATCCCAGAGGTTAATGCCATGGTTTGCTGAGCAATACACTCTGCAAACCTAAACACTTATTGGCTGACTTCTTCCTATTGAAAATGCATAGAAGAAGTTATAGTGATTCAAGTTATGTCCTAAGTATTGATTTTTATAAAAGCCATAATTCAGGAAATATAATATTTAATCTGGTTTATGTTATGGCTAAAAAGTAGTTTGCAATGATACAAAAAAATAATATTTATTAATAATTGCAGGTTTCAAGGACTTTCTAAACCATCTTCATGACATAAATCCTAAGAATCTATGGCATGTGTATTTTGAATAAGTTGCCATAAAATATTTATAATCACTTTTTAAATTCTCTTGGAAATGTCTTGGTGTCAGGAATATAATATTTATTTATTATTACTTATTTTTATCTTGGCCCATTTCCCTCTGTGTATTCTCAGGAAATGACATTTGACCCAAACACTTTCTTTTTAAAAAAATTACATATAATAATAGGGACTGACAATTTTTCACATGGCAGACACTATACTAATCTTCACCACATGAAATAGATGCTGTGTGTTACTCTGTTGTACAGATGAAGAAATTAACATGTAGAGCAGATAGATAACTTGCCCAAGGTATTAGTGAAGGAAACCCGAAAATCAGGATTTCTCACTGAGTTGCACCTTTTCTTAGCAATACCCTAAGTTGCCCATCTATCAGCTGCAGCTCAGTTTTGATCCATCCTCCTCTATGATCCCTTCCTTCTCTGATCTCTTGGACTCCTATCCTTTGCTGCATCCCTAAGGTATTGGTCATGTCATTTATTTGGAACTTATCATGTACCATTTTGCATTGTCAGTTATCTAAACTGACTAAAAGCTTCTGGTATGCAGATCCCAAATCTGGTATCATCAAGGACCTAAGCCCAGTGTCATTGCTATGACTCAAAGCTTAACAGTTGCTTGACTTTATAACCTTTTTAGAAGGATCAAAACCGATGTATATAAAAAATTTTTTAAAATATAGTTTTGAATAACCAAGTCATAGATTTTAATATTATTATGTTAAATACTCACGTATATATAGTGTTTATTGTCACACAGAGTAGGAGAAAGAAAGCTAAAAGGGCTTATTCATTTTTGCATCTGATAATGATTACCCAAGTCATACTCATCAAAAGTAGGCACTGATTACAGACTGTTAAGATTTCACAAGCCCCAGTGAGCAAAGATTGCTTAACACACAGGCAAATTTTTAGTCCCTGAAACATAGACTGAGAAACAGAAATGACTGAGAAAGCCCCTCCTCCACCCTCTTGGAAGTAAAGGATCTCTGTAGCACTCTTCCTTTGATGTTAGGAATGAGGACTGCAGACCAACATAGCTTTTTCCCTGGCACTAATCATAATTTCCTTAAATTTTCCAACTTCAGCCACTAGATGTCATGCAGAGACTATAAACTAGAATATCTTATTTAGTTTTTTGTTTTTTTTTTTCAGATCAAACATTGCTACATTTGTGAACTTCAAAATTTAAGGTGGTTTGAGAAAATTTTAAGCACCAGGCATTGAAGAGGCAGATCTGAACAATTTATTTCACAGGATGTGTGCACATTCTTTATGACAAAAATATATGTAAAATGAAAAGTGCCACTTCATCACTGCAAATTGTTATTTCTGGAATCTGAAAAATTAATGCAAATATGTGCAAGAGAAAGAGATTTTAAAGTCTCTCTCAACCGGTAATCAGGTACTTTATCCTGGTGGGGGAAACCAGAATTCAAATAACTGGAAAGAAAGTCATACAATAGAAAAAACAAAGGATTGGTATTTAGAAAGTTTTGGGATTAAATACTCGTTTGGCCATGGGCTAATTGAGTAAAACTGCCATAATACTTAATATCTGTGAGTATTTATTTTCTTGTCTATAAAATGAGAAGAATACCTAACATGCAATGATTGTGAACACTCAATAAAATACTGTAGACAGATCATTAAGAAAAGTTATTGGCATAGAGTAGATGTTCAATAAATCTAACTGATTGCTTTAATTCAGTGTCACTATCATAAGTAAACTCTGATATAAAAATGTTGTTAATATAATAGAATTTTGGAGCCCATATAGTAAATTTATCAATTAAAAGAAGGGAGGCAAGAGTGATTTACCAAGGAGGTCAATAGGGACTCCAGCCTTTAAGAGTGGGTAGGTGTCCCTCAGGAAGACAAAGAAGGGGCTTTTGGGAACGGCCTTGCTTGAGAACAAGCAAGTGTGGGTCTTTTGATAAATGGCAAGGGGCACGTTTGTTAAGCCTGAAGTAGGGGTTGATGGTGGGTGAGTATGATGAGTATGAATACAGGAACAGGACTTTTTGTCAGGCAGGGGTAAAAGAGAAAGGTTCATATAAGCTATGAAAAAGAATCTAGAATATTCTTTTGTATATGCAATAGTATGTTTTTTTAAAAAACTAAATGTAGTTGAGTACAGAGTGAGATGCATGTTTTATAAAGATTTCCCTTTTAGTGTGTAAGTTGTGTTTGACGGGTCCGAGGTTGTTGACTGAGAAGCTGGCTAATTGATTGCAAAGATGGGTGTGAGCCTAAGAGCAGTCAGTGGTAATAGCGCTAAAGAGATGGAGTGCATTTGAGCGAGTCACACAGACTGAGAGGTTAGAGAAAATGAAGAGGATTTGATCCAGAATTCAGTGTTTTTGCTTAGTGGGGAAGAGAAATCTCAACTGTGATGGTGCAGAAAAGGAGACTCTACCAGTTTAAAGGTGACTAGGATCAAATGCCTTAATTTATCAGGAACTGTCAAAATGTCAGGATCTCAGAAGAGAGTGAAAGAGAATCAGTTACAGATTGTGGAGTCAGCAAGCTGTAAGCGAGAGATGAAGCAACTGGAAGACTTAAGTTGTCCAAAAAGATGGCATTAGATTGAAAATAAAAGAACATCTGGCTCTACACACAGGCACGTTTCAGAAATGGGTAAGTGAAAGAGGGAAACGAGTCTGCAAATGCCAGCCTGGGTATAGAAGCAAAAAGAGAATTTCAGAATTATTTCTTTATCATTTATAATTGGATAAGTCTTCCTATTAGTGGGAAGGGAAAGTAAGAAGATAGAAAAAGGAGGAAATTGACCTCTTGAGAATAAAAATTTTCAAGGAAGTAAAAGGAGATGGGACCCAGACCCAGACAGGGCTGATTGGAAAGATAAAGGATCCCTCCAAACTTATTTAAAATATAAGCAACAATACACCAAAATAAGTATAAGGAAGGGCAACAAAGCTTGCAGAGGTAAACAATAAAACATCACCCACCACCCCACAAGAGTTTTGAAACAAGAGAAAATTTATAAAATAGAAATCATAGCCTTTATTACATCTAGTATTTACCATACAAAAACCTCTGTAAATTAATGACATATATTGAAATATGTATATACATAGAAATTTTTCTGAAAAATAAAATCATAAAAAGTATCTTCTATTTATACATTCTTGACTTATATCAATAAATCCTACAAAGCCAAGTTATAAGTGCGGCCAGTTTTTCTCAAACATTATAATGCTCTACCTAAATTTTAAAAAGTCAGGCTGGGCAGCGTGGTAGCTCACGCCTCTAATCTTAGCACACTGGGAGGCCAAGGTGGGAGGATCTCTTAAGGTCAAGAGTTCCAGACCCCGTCTCTATTAAACATAGAAAAAATTAGCGGGCTGTGTTGACACAGCTCTTCAGGAGGCTGAGGCAGGAGGATTGATTGCTTGAGCCCAGGAGTTGGAGGTTGCAGTGAGCTATGATAACTGCACTGCACTCTAGCCCGGGCGACAGAATGTGATTCTGTCTCAAAAAACAAAACAAAATAAAACAAACCAAAAAAACCCTTTAATTTTATAAAGAAAATTGAACATAATTTTTATACTAAAATAATTTTAAATTATCCGTTACGTACAAAGATATTGAGATTACTACTGTAGAAAATAATTAAAATGCTAATGACATTTAAATAACACATCCTTATAATTAAATAAAGCACTAAAATATGAAGCATTGCAATTTGCAGTTTGTGATATATTATGTAGGCTAGAATAAGGAATATTTTAAGTATGAAAGAGTAAACTATGAAGAAATTAATATTTTATTTATAAAGGGGCATGTGGTCTATGAAGTTTACTTTTCACATCTCCTTAGTTTTCAAGACTCTTTCCAAATCATAAACACATTTGATGGTTTTTATAACCCACTGAAGTAACTAAACTATTTGATAGGACTGTTTATCATGACCACATTGATCACATATTTCTTAGCAATGTCTAACTCCCCCAAAGGTGTATGTTTCCACTACATTCCTGTCAATAAGAATACCCTGACAGCTCCTTAAAAAGCAAGTGGAAAGGAGGACAGAGAAAACTGATTTTATTTCTACTCAGAGCTTGATTTCAAATATGCACACCCAACTACATAATTCTGTACACAGGGATCTCATTGTTTATTTTCATAGTTCCTGCTTTATTTAAAATTTTGTTTCTAAAATTTATGTTTGGCAAGACCAATAATGAAAATAAGCTAGTTTATATTTTTTTTCTTATTTCAAGGTGTGCATGCTTATATGTGTGTATGTTTTAATTTCTAGTGGCCTGCCAGAGGTAGGTATCAGTCTTGGAGACATGGCAACCCAGGTGAAAGTGTTTATATACAACAGAGTGAAGATCACCCATGCCCAAATCCTAATCTAAATCATTTTCACTTGGGTAATGTTAAAACTGTAGAACTTTTTCAATTTTTCTACTCCTTCTTTTCTCCTACACGCTTGCTCAGAAAAGCACTTAAGTTCAACTCAGGTGTATTTATTAAAAAAATCCTTCAATTTCAAGTTTCGAAAGTCATTGGAAGCAGATCCCATGTCCTTATAAATTTCCACACACAAAAAAATTACTTTTGTAAGCTATGTGTATCTAGATGGTAATGTTATTGGTGGGGTAAAAAAATGAGAGCATTTGGTAACTATGGCAACAGAGATGTTTCAGAAGAAATATGAATTCTTTTTCCTTGAAGAAATTAGATATTTTCCTTGACTGGTACTTAGGGATCCAAGTCTAAAAGAGAAATAGGATTTTTTAAGGCTATTTTAGTTTTTTTTTTTTTTTTTTGGTAATTGTTCACCCAGCCACATCTGACAAAATAAAAGATTAAATTGGAGGCTACAGAAATAAAATTGCCATTGTAATTTGGCAATACCTAGTATATGTTACGGTAAGCAAACACAGTTGATTCTCATTTATCTAAAATTTAAGCAATAATAATGCTCAAAAATTGAACTTCTTTTTTTATCTTTTTTTCTCTAAAATCACACAAAAAGTAACATTCTGATTACACACATGTGTTGCAAAATGTTACTTCTGGTGTCAGGTATTACACAATAATACAGTCCAACTTCTAAGTCAATGGTTTTGAACAAACAATTTACTTTTATCACAAAGATTCTGAAACACTGTATGACTGTGAACTGTCATCTAAATCAGGCTAGTTTGGGCATGATTTTAGAGTTGAGTGTACATTATTGGTTTATGGAGTCTTTGAAAATGGTGACAATAAATAAGATATGCATCTAGGAATCAGCCTATAAAAGGAGACCTCATTGTGAGCTCGACAAACAGATGAACACGATGAGGTTTGTAGGTGGATGCAGGGCGAAGTCACTTGCAAGGAAAGGTTTAAATAGAATAAAACTCAATTTCATAAGAAGAGGTCAAGACAGAACAAAAATATTTCATCAATATACAGTAGGGCAGCATTTAAAACTTGTGTATGAATAAGATAGATAGTGAATAAATCCTATTCAGTCTGCAAAAATGAGGACAGTAGAGTGATTATTCCAGTAATTTTATGGAATTGCTATGACTTCTTTAAATATTTGATCTTGTGAACATGTCACAGGATGTGTGAAATACTGAATTCACTAGAATATTTAGTTGACACAAAACATCCATTTTCTACTCATTCTAGATAAACTGAATTTTAACATATATAAGCATAAATCAATGAATGCATGAGTGTATATACACATCCAGAGAGAGAGAGAAGAGAGAGACAGAGCAGTGCAAGCACTCTCTAAGTACTTTTTTTTTCTTGGAAGAAAGTAAGGAAAAAGGTTTGTCTGTATGTCTTTCTCCAATGAAGACAGATGATGGAACTCCATTTGCAATTATAACAGCATTTGTGCAGCAGTTTGTTCATAATTGAGAAAAACAAGCAAGCAAATAAACCTTGAAATATAAAAGCAGTGTATGTACCGTTCTCTTTAACAGGTAAGCATATATTTTGATGTTTACATTATTTTCTTCTGTGTCTTCTTTATAAGGTGGATGACTTTCCCCTGCTTAGACAGGAACAGATAGATAATAGATACATAACAGATAGATAAGTAGGTGGGTAGATAGAGTGTTTGTCCATTTTGTGCTGGGGTGGCAGAATACCTTAAATATAAAGAATTGAGATTTATTTCTCATAATTCTGGAGACTGTGAAGTCCAAGGCTGAGGGGACTTTATCTGGTGAGGCCTTCTGGCTGTATCATTCCATGTGGAAGGCAGAGGGCAAGAGAGCATGTACACACATGAGGGAGAAACGGACACGGGGCCAAACTCATGCTTTCGTTAGGAACCCCCTCCCTGGATAACTAACCCACTCCCAAGATAACGGCACTAATCACCTCTTAAAAGCCCCGCCTTTCAACAGTGTTGCTTTGGAGATTAAATTTCCAGCACATAAACTTTGGGGGGACATATTAAAGTCATAGCAGATAGATAGATAGATGATAGGCAAATTTTCTTCAGGATATACATAAAACTATATGATTACAATAGTAATTCCTGAGCAAGATGAAACTTTCCCTCTTAATGTCTTACTGGCAATTGGTTAATTGCCAGTGCATTTTTTCCATAAGGGAACAATCTTATATATACACATATATACGTATATACATGTCTAATACATATGTCAGTACTTTAGGGGCTTTATATCTATCATCTCATTTAAACTTCTCAATAACAGATGTATGATTATCTCCATTTTAGAAATAAACTAAAGGAAAATAGTTTGTGTGAATTTCTCACCGTATAGCTTGTAACTGGCAGAGCCAGAATTTTAGAATCTCAGCACTCTGATTGTAGAGTTGGTGCTCTTAAATATCTAAATACTCACTGAAGGAAGATTGTTCTTGTATATTCAATTCTAGATATATTATTAACAGATAAAACTATCTCAAAATCAACATACCTATTTTGATAAAAATATAATTTGCAATTAAAATTTAATTCAGTTAAATTAATATAACAGATAAAGCCATATTTTATTACCTTTTAATAAAATTTAAAAAATGATATATTACCTCTCTTGTCTACTTGGAGATTGCATAAGCTGGAAAAACATTTGATGCTAGTTAGGATTTATGGTCTAATAAAATACAATACACACTACTAAATATTAACAAAAGTGACCATTTAATTAGTTTTAATACCTATATTTTAGTTATATTATGCATATTTAATAATATAGCTAAAGATAATTGTTTCTTAAGGCTGAATACATAAAGTGATGGATGATCCCTCCACAAATCAAAATATAAAAATTACTTTACTATTGTATGCTTCATTCAGTGCACATGAGTTATTTTTATAGAAAATTTATTTTTAGAATAGTTTTAGAGTTACAGAAAAATTGTGAAGATAACACAAAGAATTTCTACCTACTCTACTCCCAGTTTCCTCTATGATCAATAACTTACTTTAGTATGGTATATTTGTTACAATCAAATGCTGATACCAATACATCATTATTAACTAAAGTTCATAGTTCATTGATATTTTCTTAGTTTTTTTTTTTTTTTTAATCTAAGGATCTTTTCCTTTTACAGAAACCACTCAGGGTATAACATTGCATTTAGTTGTCATGTCATCTTAGATTCCTCCTAGCTATGATAGTTTCTCAGAATATTCTTATTTTTGATGACCTTGAGAACTACTGGTCGAGTATTTTGCAGGATGCCCTCTATTGGAATTTATTTGACGTTTCTCTCACGTATAATTCTGTTATGGATTTGAGGGAGGAAGGCCACAGAGATAACTTGCCATTTTCTTAGCACTACATTAAGGTTACATGCTATTATGATAACTTATCACTTAGATGTTGACCTTGATCACCTGGCTGAGGTAATATTTTTCAGATATTTTTCCATACCTTACTGTTTGGAATAAAGTCACAATGTGTAGCCTATACTTAAGGAGTACAGAATTATGCTACAGGCTCCTAAGGGAGCATTTGAAATTCCTCTGAATGAAAGATTTATCTCCTTTTCCCAATTTATGTACTTATTCCACCATTTATTTATGTCAGTATGGACTCATAGGTGTTTATTTTATACTTTGGTTTATAATCTCATACCACTTTATTTATTTTGTTGTTCAGATTGGGAGCTTTGGTCACTGAGAGCTCTTTCAGTTGGCCTCGACACAAGTTTATTGATTTGTTTGTTTTTTGTTAGCACTTTCATTCTTCCTGTCACTTCACGATGTTCCAGACTCTCTTGTATATTTCCTACCCAAGGCAGGGTTCCTCTTATTGGAGAGTAGCATTAGCAACGAGGATCTGAGTGCTACCAGTGCTTGTTTCCAGGGAGTCCTTGCTTCTAGTCCCTCTCAGCTGACACAGCAAAGAAATACACCTGTGTATACTAACATTTGTGTACACATATACCTATAAATATTTCTACATGTAACATATGAATATATATTGAGCTGTTCATGAGTTTATACTGGTGTCTCCAATCCTTATTTGTTACCATATGGATCATTCTAGCTTTTTCCCCTTTTTTATCATTAAACTACAACTACAACAGTGAGAAATTTAGCTTCCAATGAGATAACGGCACAAGCACGTTCTGTTTGATAAAGAGTCACAAGCCCCAAACAAACATCTCTGATAAAACAAGAGAAGGCAGAGACACTGGCCTAAACCAGCTAGAACCAAGATGGCCAGGAAAAATGACCTCAGTTACCCTACTACACATTATATCATTGCTTATAATATATTAGCATCTAAAAGGAACTCCCACCAGTGTCATTACAGTTTACGAATGCCATGCCAATTCCTGGAGTTACCCTATATGATTTAGAAAGGGGAAGGACCCTCTGTTTTGGGAACTCCCCATCCCTTTCCCAGAAATCTTATGAATAATCCTAGCTCTGCTTAATATAAAATTAAATGGAAGCTATGGAATAAGACCCTGGAAACTCACATGGTGCTACTCTGTGGCTCTGGGAGATAGCTGCTGCCCTGTCTATGCCCAGCCACTTTTCTCTTGTTTTCCTTTCTATCTCAATAAAACCAAGTTTTGCATTACTCTGTTGGCTCATTCTTAAATTCTTTCCCACACAAAGCCAAGAACCCACTTGATCTTCAACCAGACCCCAGTTTGGGATCCACTTTCCTGTATCATCAACATCTGCAATCTATTTACTTAATTATTCCGTGCCAGGATACTTCAGATCAGCTCAGATTCGTTGACCTATTCTCCTCCATGGGAAATTATTTCATCAATTAAAGTACTACGCCTATGAGACAAACAGAATTTACTTATATCTTATCCCAATTACTTAGGTCAACACATTTTCTCCCTTTAGCCACTTCAGTAAGGTAGTTCACACATGTGTAACACAGTTAGATTTTTCTCTATTTCTTTTTCTTTTTCTTTTTTCTCATAGCCGGCATTTCATCCTGGTATCTCCAGAACTGCTTAATGTTTTTTTCAATTTGCATACGTTAAGAATTTGCAATGCGCACCATCCGACAGATGGACACGTTTGAAACTTGGACTTGGGGGGGAGGGGGACAAGGGCAACATGTGTAACCTAAACATCTGTACCCCCATAATATGCTGAAAAAAAAGAATTTGCATTCTTCTGTAAAGTTCTATCAGTTTTGAAAAATACGTAAGGCCATGTATCCACCGTTAGAGTACCATGCAGCATAGTTTTATTAACCTAAAAATCCTCTGTGCTTCAACTATTCTTTCATCCCTTTCCCCTCCCCACAAACATTGGCCACCACTGATAGTTTTGCTTCTTGTGGAATGAAATATAACCAGAATCATACAGTATGTAGCCTTTTCAGACGGGCTTCTTTCACTTCACCATATGCTTTAAAGGTTTTTCCACGGTTATTTCTTAGCTTGATTGCTCATTTCTTTTTATCACTGAATATTATCCCATCATATGCATGTATCACAGGTTATATATTCACCTATTGGAGAACATCATGGTTGCATCCAGTTTTTGGTGATTATAAATAAAGCTGCTATAAAAATACAAATACAATTTTTTCTGAAAGCAAAATTTATCAAATCAGTTGAGTAAACATCTAGGAGAGTGATTACTGCATTATGTGTTTAGCTTCAAAACAAACTGCAAATGTGTCTTCCGAAGAACCTGTACTGCTTTCATTCCCACCAGCAGAGAATGAGAGTTCCCTGCAGCTCCATACTCTCCTTGGTATTTGGTTATTAGATTTTTGGATTTTAACAATATGTGAGCAATGGTTCCTAATTATTGTTTTATTTTTGCAATTCCCTAGTAACAAATGATGCTGAACACCTCTTCATACATTGATTTTTCACCTGTATGTCTTCTTTGGTGAGGTGTCTATTCAGATCTTTTGCCAACTTTTTAATTTGGTCTTTTTTTCATTCTCAAGTTGTAAAAATGTATTATATATTTTGGATACAAACCTTTTATCAGATGTATGTCTTGCAACTTTTCTCCCTATCAGTGACTTGTCTTTTAATTATATTAACAGTGGCTCTAAAGAGCTGAAATTTTTATCTTGAGTAATGTCTCAGCTATTAATTTTTTCTTTTACAGAATCTTTTTTGGCAGATTGTATCTAAAATTTTATTGCCAAATTCAAGGTTACCTAAATTTTCTCCTGTATTTACAGTTTTGAATTTAGATCTATGTTCTATTTTGAATAAATTTTTTATTAAGATATAAGATTTGTGTCTAAGTTTTATGTGTGTGCGTATGGACATCCAATTGTTGCAGTACTATTTATTGCAAAGGCTTTTTTTCCCATTGAATTGCATTTTGCTCCTTTGTCAAAGATTAGATGACTATATTTGATTGAGTCTATTTGTGGACTCTCTAACGCCATTCATCTATACATCTTCTCTTTAGTCAGTACTACACCAACTTGACACACTGTAGCTTTATAGTAAGTCTTGAAATCAGGCAGTTCGAGTCCTCTGACTTTTTTTAAAAATATTGTATTGGTTATTTCAGATCTTTTGTCTTTCCATATAAACTTTAGATAGCAATTTGTTGATACCTACAAAAGAACTTTCTAGGATTTGATTTGGATTTCATCGAATCTATACATCAAATAGGGAAGAATAAACATCTTAACACTAGTTAATCCTCTAACACATAAATATTGATACTTAATCAATTATTTAGATCTTTGATTTCTTCATCAAAGTTTTGTAGTTTTTCACATATAGATCCTTTACATATTTTGTTAGATTTACATCTAAGTTTTCATTATGTGTGTGTGCACTACTGTAAATGGTATTTTTGCAGCACTATTCACAATAGCCAAGATGTGGAATTAACCAAGGTATGTAACAACAGATGGATGGATAAAGAAAATGTGGTGTATATACATAATGGAATAGTATTCAGCCATAAAAAATAATGAAATCCTGTCATTCACAGAAATGTGGATGGAACTGGAGGGCATTATGTTAAGTGAAATAAGCCAGGAATAGAAAGTTAAACACTGCATGTTCTCACTTTTATGTGGAAGCTAAGAAAAAGTCAATCTCATAGAAGTAAAAAGTATAACAGAGGATTTAGAAGCTGTGAAGAATTGGGAGAAGGGAGGGCTAGAGAGATATTTGTTAAAAGATACAAAATCATACCTAGATAGGAGGAATAAAATTCTATACCACAGTAAGATGACTATAGTTAACAATAATGTATAATTTCAAGTAAGTAAAAGGAATATATTGAACGTTCCCAACACAAAGAAATGATAAATGTTTCAGATGATGGATATGCTAGTTACCCTGATCTTATCACTGTACATTATATGTATCAAAACATCACCATGTCCTCCATGAATATGTACTATTATTTATCACTTAAAAAAAACAAAATTAAATGCAATTCAGAAAGAAAAAAGAATTTCAGTTGCTTCTAATTGCTCATTGTAAAGCATGACTTTTATAATAAGCAATTAATTTTATATATTCACCTTTTCTTCTGAGATATTGTTATACTTACTGTTAGATCCAGAAGGTTTCTTGTTGTCATAAGTTCTTTGGGGTTTGTTGCATAGACAATTATATCATCTGAAAACAGTTTTATTTCTTCCTTACTATTTGCATTTTACATTCTTTTCTTGTCTTATTGCACTAGCTAAGACTTCCAGTATGATGTTGCATAGGAATGATGAGAAAAGTCATTTTTATCTTATTTCTAATCTTAGGAGGAATATGTTCCAGTCTCTCAACATTAAATATGGTGACATCTATAGAATTTTTATAGTTGTTCTTCATCAAATATATGGAGCTTCTTTCTTTTCTAGTTTGCTAAGAGTTTTTGTTATGAATAGGTATTAGATTTTATTACATGTCTTTTCTGTATCCATTGCTATGATTATATGATTTTCTTCATTAATATGTAGTGTGGTAGACAGCACTGCCCTTTGGATATAGAAAAGCCTTGCACACCTGGAGTAAGTCCCAGTGGATCATGCTGTAGAATTATTTTTTCTTTTTGTTTGATTTTAGTTAGCAATGTTTTGTTGTGAAATTTTGCATCTGTGTTCATAAAAAATTTTAATCTGTTGCTGTGATTTTTAGTTTTCTTTTCTATAATGGCTTTATCTAATTTTAGTGTTAGGCTAATCTTGAATTCATAGAATAAATCAGGAAACTTTCCTTCTTTTTCTACTTTCTGAAAGAGATTGTGGAACATTTGTACAATTTCTTCCTAAATGTTTGGTATAATTCACCAGTGAAAGCATCTTGGCCTTGAGCTTTCTTTCTTATTTGGGATGTTAGTAAGTATTGATTGAGATAGTTCCTTGTATGTGTCAACTTGACTGGATCACAGGATCTGGTGTTGAAATATTATTTCTCCTGTAGCCAGCATTCATGAATTTAAGAATTAAGGGGTAGGAATGGGAGCGAAAACCCTCACTGCTACTTGCAATGAGCAATTAGAAGAAACTGGGCATGTCTTTGAGTGTATAGTTATGGAAGAGGTCGGCATTTTAATCAGTAGACTGAGTAAACTTGATTGCCCTCAGTGTGGGTGATTATCACCTAATTCAATGGAGGCCTGACTAGAACGAAAAGGCAGAGAATGGGAGAAATCACTCTCTTTATTTCTCTCTCTTTCTCTTTCTTTGCCTGACTACTGGGGCTGAGACACCTATCCTCTACTATCTTTGGCGCTCCTGATTCTCAGACCTACAAACTGAGCCTGAAACTATGCCATTGACCCTTTGACTTTCTGGCCATCAGACTGTACCACTGGGTCTCTATCTTGCAGAGGGCAGATTCTACTCGTTTTGTTTCTCTGAAGAACTCTGATAATACAGATATTGCTATTGGGAGTGGTTTTAGAGGGGCAGAATTTTAAGAATGTGTTCCTTGAGTTGATTCTGTTATTTCTGGAATTGTCTTTCTAATCTGGTTGGATTTAAAAATGCTAATGACTCTATTTCCAGTAGTAAAGAGAGCACTAATGATTCATGCCATAATCTAGAAATAGATATACACAAAATATCTGCTTTGACTACTCCTCATCAGGGACTTATAAGAAGCAAAGAACTGAGTAACTGTTTAGATGATCATTTTGAAAACTTTTTCTTGGAAAACTAACAAATTTAACAAAATTGACAAATTTATCCTAATGTCACGGGACACAGTAATGAAAAAAAAAGATGAGCTCAGAAATTCAAATTCCAAGCTCAAGCATGATATAAGTGATCAAAAGACTTATTGTCATCTGAAGGTAACTCTTATTTCCTATAGCCACAGGGTTGAGATTGCTGAAAATTAAATGCAGAATCTCATCTGTGACTGACTGAATTACAACATAAATTGAACTCTAATCATCTCAGGGTACCTACTGTTAAAGTAAAGAGACATTTATTAGTTGAGAGTAGGGAGAAGTTTTCCAGAAGGCTGTGTATGCTCAGAATCAGCATCTGATATATGGTATTGTTTCTTCTAGAGCCAGCATTCATGAACCAAAGAATTAAGGGATAGAAATGGGAGTGAAAACCCTCACTATTACTTCTGATAGCCCAAATATTTGCTTCCTGTTCCTACCTTGTACTGTACTTGCCTACAGGCCTTAATCTTAAAGGCAGAAACATTTCCACTAGGAAATACAACAATGATCCCCCTGAACTGTAAGTTAAGGCTGCCACCTGGCCACTTTGGACTCCTTATGCCTGTCAATCGATAGGCAAAGAAAGGAGTTACAGTACTGACAGGGGTAATGGATCCTAACTAGCAAGAGGAAATTGGATTTCTACTCCATTATAGAGGTAAGGAAGCATGTGTCTAGAGCACAGGCAATCCCTTAGTGTGTCTCTTAGTATTACCAAGCCCTATAATTAAGGTCAATAGAAAAATACAACAGCACAACGCAGGTGAGGTTACTAATGACTCAGACCCTTCAAGCATGAAAAATTAGGTCACCCCACTAGGTAAACAACCACTATGAGATGAGGTGCTTACTGAAGAAAAAAGGAGTACATAATGGATAGTGGAATTAGGTAGTTATAAACACCAAGACCATGTGACCAGTTACAGAAATGAGGATCATAATTATCATGAGTATTTACTCCTTATTTTGTTAACGCATTTATGTGTGCATGTGTGTGTATTTGTTTTATTTTCTCTCTTATCCTTTTTCATGTAACATAAGACATATTGACTTAATGTGATAGTATTTAAGTATTTTTTATTTATCATTATATTATTTAAGTTACAGGACATCAAGAAGTAAAGTAAATATCTCTTATGGGCTTTACCTACTCTTTTGGGGATGGAGTTAATGTGGCTTCAATTGTATACAAAATAGTTATATAATATTAGGTGGAATGATGACCTTTTTATTGTCTTTATTTGGAGATTAAGTATGGTTTAAGGAGACGTATATATGGGCCAAGTTGACAATGGTTGGACTTGCGAAGGTTAATTTTGTCAATTCTTTGATTGGATCAAAGAATGCGCAGATATCTGGTTAAACATTACCTCTGGGTGTGTCTGAAAGAATTTTTGAAAAATTTTTTTTCAGAATATGATGGAAGTACAACTGTTTAGGTTACATATATTGCCTTTGCACCCCTTCCTGAGTCAGAGCTACAAGCATGCCCATACCCCGGACAGTGTGCTCTTTATGGACAAGATTAACATTTTAATTAGTAGACTGAGTAAATTGTATTGCCTTTTCCAGTGCGGGTGGGCACCCTTCAATCCTTTGTAGAAGAAGGGAGGTTTTCCTCTCTTTTTATCTGAAAACTTAAGTTAGACATCAATCTTTTCCGTACTTGGCACTTCTGTTTCTTAGGCCTTCACCCTCAGACTGGAGTCTACAGCATAGATTCTCTGGTTCTCAGGCCTT